>JAXQQM020067727.1:0-71926 GCA_034641835.2 Pinus albicaulis
AAACTTCATCTCAAAGAGGTGACCTTGGGAAAATCAATATAACTCTTTGTCTAAGTATCAGATTGGAATTATGTAAAATGGAGAATATAGTGCACAGACTGTAGATTTTTTTTTTGTCAATTTAAGATCCGAATGAGGAACTAGTGCCATGTGGTACGTTGTACAAGTTCACTCTACTGAACTAGTCCATAATTAGGTCATTGTGGGAGATTAGGCATAACTTTGTCTTGAAGAATAAAAATTGGCTCAGACCTATGGAATTGGAAAGAATACATAGATTACTAATATAGGACTGAAAATCACATATTGGGGATCTAAAATAACAGAGATACACCAGATTCAATATCAAGCTCCTAGAAGGAAAGAAAAAGCTAGATCATGTGGTGTCAAGGGCTGCAAAGGACCAAAATTTCTAGGGAAGAAGAGCAAAGAAAGGTGTAGTAGAGGTAAGCTCCAGGCAAGTATATCCTGTATATGCATGTTCATCTCTTAATTGCATTAGGTTCTTTTTATTATAATTTTTTTTTTTTAGCACTTACATGTTCTCTACAAGATGAGGTAATTTTTTCTATTAAGTATTATATATTCATCAAGATAAGATTCAATGCATGATATAATTTTCTAAAGAGTGAGAAAGGGTACCATGACAAGAGAAGAAATCAAGGTGCAGAATGGCAGCAAGAAGATCACCACATGAAATCTTCACGTGGGCAGCACTGCATACAGTTATTGTAAAGGTATCATTGTACTGAGTCATTGTAAAAGCATCATTGTAAAATTTGTACAATTTTATATCTACCAAGAATTGAAGAGGCAGTGTTGGGAGGTCTACGCTTGTCATTAGGTATTTTTTTCATAGTTGGGGTTATGGTCTAGTGTGTCTTCTTCTTCTACATCATTCTATATCATTGTAAAATGGACCATTTTCCTTGGTACGAGAGTCCATTATTATTTTATTCTTCTATAGGGTGGTAGGGTGGTGCTAGGCTGGTGCATGCAGTCACCACTAGGTTCAATCTTGTAAAAAATTTAGGGTGGTAGAGTGGTGCTAGGGTGATTTGTAGCTCATTGGGTGTTGAGGCATCCATTCAGTTGAATACTAAAGAATGTCAAGTGTTGGAGTGACCATCCAGTGGGAGCTGGAGAAGAATGTGTTTCTAGATTCTAGTAAGTTAGAGTTTTTTTTTCAAATGGATTTGAATATTAAAGAATTATTAGAAACGATTTCAGGTGGTTTTTTTCCTGGAGTGGGTTTCCACCTTAAAAAATGTGTGCATTTGTGTTCCTTTTGTTTACTGCTATCATTGTACAATCACTGATAATAATTGAAGATTCACTAATGCTCTAAAAGATTAATAATAATACTAAATGAAAGGAATATTGGTTTATCCCCTCTCTCAGTATTTACAACAATTGGTATCAAAGCTTGGTTCCTTCAATATCAGTTTAACAACTTGAAGGAGGTCATGAAGCATACCAAGAATGGTGTACCTCTGTTCAATGAAAATAATTATGCACTTTGGAAAGGAATAATGGCAGTCTATCACTTGGTGTAAGGTTACGAAGTATGGGACACTGTTCAAAATGGATTTACACCAACCACAGATGAACAAGGTAAGAAGAATTTGGTGAATGATGCAAAAACAAAGAATATTATTATCAATGGACTTATTGAATCTTCTTATCATAAGATGTTGGGTTGTAAAACCACCAAAAATTTATGGGATAAGATTGAGAATATATATGCAGGTGACTGAAATGTCAAAGAAGAAAAGCTTCAAATCTATAGAGAAAAAATTAGGCAACTCAGAATGAAAGAAGATGACAACATTGTTGCATACTTCCAACACGTTGATGAGATAACCAACACTCTAGAAGGATTGGCAGAGCCTGTTGACGGGAATAATATTATACAAATAATTCTTAGAACGTTACCATGGAGATTCAACCCAAAGGTATTAGTCTTAGAATACAGTGAAAATCTGGAAAAACTCAGTAAAGAGGAATTACATGGAGTTATCATAGCATATGAAATGAGACTTGATGAAGAAAAGGGTACTTTGCATCTATAAATTGTGTTCATTGTGTTAGCGCTCGAATCTACCTTAGGCTGAAATAAGGTAAAACTCAAGGCAACATCAAACCACGCTCAGCCTCGTAGCTATCCCTACGAGGGCAGGAGAGGGCTCTCTCCGGGTCTATCTCAGCAAAGGATCTTCAAAGGGGCTGAGATGACCTATATTAGAAATTGATGTTAGGCTAGTAAATAGATAGGAAGGTTTGATTTAATTTTTTTTGAGTTTTTGTTGAAAAAATGTGAAAAACAATTTTGGGCTCGGGGATGAAGCCAGATCTTTGCAGAATTCGAGTTGGGGCAAGGTAGGCAGTAGTATTGATGCTTTTTGATTATGTGTATGGATGGATCATAATGAAAAGGAGCTGAAGAGGGAAAGGGAGAACAAGGATCCTCTCCAAACTGGAAAAAACATATAAAACTAAACAAATTCAAAGGCAAAGCACTGGAATCAATGGATTCTACCTCATTTACTCATTCATTTAGTTTCAGAAACAAAAGAAGGGAATGGCATACATTAAACATTAAAGAACTTACAAATAACTGTGAGAACACACCATCAAAATTGAAAGCCAAAAGAATCCCAACAGGTGCTGCAAAACCTCTGATCTTTCCTTAGCCAAAATGCAGAAAATATGTACAATAGTGTGCCAAACTTTTCCCAAGAATCCAACCTATCCAACCTATAGAATGTATCAGAAATTACATCATATAGACCATCCTAACTCCTTCCCATGCCTCTAGGGGTCGAATTCCTCCTTCTAGGAGCAGTTTCAACCAATTCTAAATAAGGAGCTAAAATCTAGGCAGCCAAACAACTTGCCTCTAAAAGGAAGGAAACTGATTCATTCACTTGATTTTCACTTTTTTGTGAGTGAATCATCTAGAATAGGTAAAAGTGAGTCAAAGTTACATTACAACCACAAAATTACATCAAGATAACTCAAAAATTACATCCACAATCAAAACTGGTCCAACTGGCCGAAATTCTGAGCTGGAAGATGAAAAATTGATCAAAAATCTCTATGCGCCGCACGCCTGAGCTCTATGCATCGCGCGCCTTTCAGCTTGTTTTTTGGGCACTTCTCAGCATCAAAATCAAGCTCATGATAGCTTGTTGGAAAGCCTTGGATTTCTGATATCCAACCCAAGTGGAATTTTCCAATTTGGAGCTCATTTTCCCCTCCAAAAATTCATTTTCCCACAAGTACTTCCTGCGGGTACAAAAGGTGGTAGAAAGGTGATTTTCATGGTGTTTTTGACCCTTTTGATCATCCAGAACTTGGTGAAATGCTTCAGCCATTTCTAAGAACGCATAACTTACCATGAAAAATCCAAAAATATAAATTTTTCTTCCAGCAAGTGTCCCAATCATAAGCGCGCGTCGTGACGCGCTACGCGTTGGGCTGAAAAACCTGTTTTGAGACCAAAATTTTCCAAAATGACAAAAAATTCTTCAAATTTGCTGAAATTCGGAGCGAAGATCCTCCATCATGTATCATTCCCAGCCAATGAAGCCTCGGCCACAATCCGGAGTGGATCAGACCTCTTCCGCCGTTTTAGTGCTTTGCTCAACCTCCTCTTCAGAATCTTCATTTTTGCTTTGCAGACGTGCATGCGGGCCCAATAATGACCTTTCATGTGACGAAGCATGTCTTTGTCTCTATTGGCCTTTGCCAACAACTTCTCCAGATGAATGTTAACATGCATGAGTTCGGTCTCTCTCTCAACTGGTGTCATGTCACCAGGTCTCTTCCAGGCCAATTGTTGATCTTCACAGATTCGCCGCAGCTCTAAAAGTGTGTGCTGATCCTCTAGCTTTTTTTTACGCTGCTCCAGATATTTTATCACCCACTGAGCTCTCTACAACTTAACATTCAGCGTGTCAATCTCGGCCTTCTGCTCCTAGACGATCTCTTTCAGTTTCGAGTTAGGAGAGCTCGCATAAACATCAATCAATGTGAATTCAGTATCTTGGCCTCCTGACGGGCCCTCATCGTGCATAAGCCTCTTGCCTTTGTCCTGAATCTGTACCTGTGCTGAAGAAGAAGGCAAGACCCCTTCCACCTCAGGTGGAGATAATACTCGCTCTACTGATGAATTCAACAAGACCCCTTCCACCTCGGGTGGAGATAATACTCGTCGTGATGCTGCAAACAAGGCTCTGGCGCCTCTCTGATATGTAACATCGACTTTTATGAGATCTCCTTGACACATTTAGCTCTGTGGTTGATAAATCACTGTCCTGCTCATAAACTGAATCCGTCTCTGACATGATGCTAAAAGTATGACAAATATATGCTGATATAGGTATAGTGAAAACAAGAGTTCATTGTATGCTCTAATCCCAAATGTGTCACATATGTATCAAGGTGCTATAGGAAACCACAATGATAAAAGTACTATCAAGTGAGTTTGAATGGGAAAACAGCCACTACTTGACTACACGGGAATTTGACAAGTGAATAGGAATGAGTGTAGTGTTGGGGGAAATAGTTATTAGGAACAAAAGTGAAAAATGAAATGGCAACATATATATGAGCCAAGTGAAATCAAGGACAAAGAAACAATCCTTGCATGTCATGACCATTAGGCTTTGTCGATAGAGAGATGTGGGAGTAAGTAATAGGGTTTGGGAACTTAAAGCATGGGAATGAAATGGTATTAGGGATATGGGATAATGAATATAGGATAGGGACTATGGTAATATTGTGACAAGTATGAAAGCACGATAAGAGTGGACAAATAGTTCAAACACCAACAATATCACCAACACTTCTTTCAAAACCCTATGGAGCAATTTTGGATGTAGACATAGGGTTAAATCTTTCACCTTTCAAACACCAATATTTTTTCTTTTAAACCATAACATCATAGCCAAAAATCATTGAGCAGGCTTTAACACACTTACTTGGAGGCAAATGAGGCAATTTGATGCGAATTTGGGTGAGAGAATGTTGTTTTCCGGCCTTAGGGCTCTATGCGCCGCGCGCATGCCCAATGCGCCGCGCGCTCTCTATGCATCGCGTGCGTGTAAAAATACAAAGGCAATTGATGCCCAGTGCGCCGCGCGCTCCCTATGCGCCGCGCGCACTGTGAACTCACTTCCACGACTTCAAAACAAGTTGTTTGCCCTTCAACACTTCAATTTGATCTCTGCTCTGATTTTGAGCATATCTCTTGTTGCAAATGGGTTAAATAGCTATGAAAAATTTGCACAAACCTTCTTGAAACATTAAATATTCAGTTGATTTGAGCTTTTGTAGAGAAAATGACAAAAATTAGTGTTCTGGCCCAATGCGTCGCGCTCACTTTTCTATGCGCCGCGCGCTACATAATGCATTTTGAAGGAGGCTTTTGGAGGCCTTCTCGATGTCCAAAGTTAGCGTGTGATAGCTCGTGGGAAATCTATTGGAGTATACTTTCTAACCCAAGTGGAATTTTGTAATTTGGAGTTCATTTAATTTGTCAAAAATCAAATCTCCCAACACTACTTCCTGCAGGTGCATCAATTCTCCTGAGGCAACGGTATTCTTGATATTTCTCCAAAACCATTACACTTGTGTAAAAAGTGAAGGAGTTGTTTCTTCCTTGGCATTTTTTGTACAAAAACCTCTCTCAGTTTTCCAAAAGTCATCTTTTATTGCTCTGAAACATCATTTGAGTGAAACCTATCCCGATGTGTGAAACAAGGGATTTGTCGAAATTAAGCGAAATGAAGGGGATAAGGGGCTTCTAAATTCTTGGGGAAATTTTTGGAAGTAGGGAGGGATGTTAGGAAGTAGGGTAAAGTGGAATCTTAGAGATTGAATGAGGGGAAGGGGTCCAAAAGGGAAAAACACAGGCCTAGCCTAGAAAATTGCCAAGTTGTGGCAAGAAACTAGGGTTTGTGCAAAAATGAGGAATTTGGGGGATCTCAGTGATGGGAAGTGTTTAATAAGGTACATTAATGATGGGGGAAGGTGTATGAACATCAGGATACAATTTTTTCTAATGATTTGACCATCCAAGAGAAATTACCTCCAAAACCCTAGGAGAGGGAAATGGACCTTACCTAGGCACAACTGAAGCATGAACAAGCTGTAAAATGACCCAATGGAACTTGACATGATTATGAAAACCCTCTAAATTATGGTACACTCAGCTGAATGGTGACATGGACCGACATTTGGAAAACTTTGAAAAGAGTGAAAACAAACCCTAGACCTAATGCCTAGGTAAGACTCATTGAAATGACAAAATTTGACCTTGACACCTTAAAATCACTTTGTAAGAGCATTTTTTATCACTGAAGGAAAACTGCAAAGGCTGACACTAACATTGGCTCCAATGGGGATGGTAGCTCCTTGGAGGTGCCAAGAACGCCAGATCTTTGGGAGAGCAGACCAGCGCCTTCATCCATTGGGCAATGGAGTCAAAAACTCAAGCTGAAATGCATGACTGAAAACTGATGAATTGATGACACAAAATGACTCTCACTCAACTAAAAACTGACTTGATACTTAAACACAACTGACAAACTGGAAAAATATGCTCAAAGTAGAGCTTATTCAATACACCCTACTCTAATTGTTCCATTCATCACCTGACCAAGTGTAATGGAAAAGCCAATGCAACCATATAAGCATCCTGGCTGCTATTTTATTTCTTCCCAAATGCTTTCTGATGTGCAGGAAAAGGAAAGAATTGAAAGGCAACTCCCATGGAAATTTGAACTCAAGCTGACTGCTGATAAACTTGCAAAGCATGAATTGACTGGATGACTTCAAGAATACTGCGAAAGGATCTTCATACACATAGCTATTGATTTCCATTAACACATCACTGCTCTGATCCAGATAATCTCCATACCTTAATCTTAAAATTTTTCTCACCTCTATGCTGTCTTTCTTTGGTGATTGCAGCAAGCTGCCAAAAGGATCCTGAATTTTGTGAATAACCAAACACTGTTGCTGATTACAAACAGAACAAAAGTCTCCTTCATCAATCTCCTCATATGACTGCAAACCTTGATGAGGGCTTTGTAATGAAAAATATGTTAAACAAGAGAATGAAGGCGACCTTTGAATAAGATTATCATCAACATTCTTTTTCGGCACATGGTTAGCTAATGAAGGAAAAATTTTACAGCAAACATCATCCAACATACGAGCAATAGGATCATCAAAAACTTGAGAAGACTGCTGCGATGTATCCATTGAAACTGCCTAACATCCTACTAGCTTTTCATCTTTTCCTTGAGAGATTTTACGAAGATTCTGCCTTATAAACTGAAATGCTTCGAAACAAAAGGGTATAGAATTTTCCTGCATCATCAAATCATGTATTTCATCTTCCACACCTTCATCTGTAATCTGACCTTCAATTTCATTTGGTGGCTGCAAATCTGATGCTACAAGCTGCTCAAGAATTTCGTTATCTGTCTCATCCTCAACATCAACACTGAGAGATTGTTGATTTCTTATATGCTGCTCATTTGTAGATTTACTATGCAATTTACCCTTCAAAAACTGAAATGATTCAAAACAAAATGGTACGGAGTCACCTTGTATCATTTGATCACATGTACCAGCTTCCATGTCCTCATCTGCAACTTGAAAATCAATGGCTTTCGAGGGCTGAAAATCTGAATATGAGAAGTCTTGAACAAGTTTTTCATTGCGCTCAAGATGGTCCAGATCAAGACTCGTTGACATTTGATTTCTGATTGCATGGTAGTTGTCTCTGATGAACTAAAATGAGTCAAAAAAAAAAGGCAAAGATCCTTCACTTACTTCAAAATTTGCTGCACTTTCCTCACCATTGTCATAGCTGATATGCATCGGTTGATCACTGTACTCAAGCTGCTGAAAGTGAACTTCCTCCTCGCACAAACTAGCTGCTGATTCGTCTGCAAGATTAGCTTCTTTTTGGAGAACATAATCATCATCATACTGATCAAACTAAGGCAATTCATCGGTATAAAACACATCATCAAACATATATATCATATCAACAGCTCTCTCTTCTTCACAATGATCTATAAAACAATTGGTATGACAACTGGGATAAGAAACAAAATGAGTTGGGTCAGCTACTTGTTCTTCTTCAATCAGCGAGCCATGGTTTTCAACATTATACTCATTCTTTGTGGTTTTCTTTTGTATCATCTCTTCTACTGCACTTACCAACATGTCAAGCTTTACATCTAGAGATGTCGATTTCTCCGGATCCATGTTTTTCATCTCTTCTTCCTTCAACCTTGCCCTCCGGATCAGCAAATGAGCCTCTACATTCACTGCCTTGTTCTGCATTTCATGAAGTGTTGCAATATTCTTTTCTCTCAGCTGAAACTCCATTTTCAGATCAAAGGCACCCGGGTAGTGCAAGACAGCAGATCTAGGAGAAGGTCTTATATCAGCTGGCATCGAAAAATATACTTGGTTAAATCTAGCAGAAAATTGTTGCACTGTCTCCCCTGGCATTCTTTTCAGCTGATCATACTCTTCTATAATCAAGAAAATGTTCTGTTCGATCACCCACCTGTCAAGGAAAACTTTGACAAACTGCTGGAAATCTGAGATGCTCACATCAGGCAGGGCTTTGAACCAACTCATCACTTGGCCTTGCAAAGAAAGAGCAAAAAGCCTAATACTAACATCCTCTTCATCAACTTCAAAAAGGTCTAGAAAAGTCTCAACATTCTGCACATGTTGCTCAGCGTTGACATTGTTACATTCACCGTCAAATCTTGGTAGATATAGGTCATAATTTGCAGGGAAAGCATGAAGAACAGAAGGTAAAACAAGAGGTTTGTACCGATCTGGAATTTTACAAGGTGTAGGGGTATGTACCAGAGCTGCGGGATCAGTTTTATTTTCTTTAGGCTCATCACTCTGAACAGAGTCATCATAAGACGTGGGAAAAGTAAGGAGGCCAGGATCAAAGGGAAACTCAGTGTTTACACTCTTTGAATAGGTCGAGTGAAGATTTTGAAAAACTTTCAGGACAGCTTTAAGAACAGAAAAGAAGTAATTGACAAGAAAGTAGACTAGATCCTGAATACCATTCCACTTTGGATACCTGAACTTAGTGTAAGATCCTTCCATTTTCTCAGAGAAAGAGTTAGTTCTCCAGTGGAGTCTGTACATTGAGTTGGAGTCACTAGGTGAATGATTTTAAGCCTTATTATGTCTAATCGTTGTCCACCATCAACCATCAGATCTAAACTTGATTACATGTACTGGGGCAATTTATAAGTTAAGTGTTACGATTACAAGCTAGACCGGAGATCGACTGAAGAAGCGTTTATCTACTATGCACTCGCAGAGCAAGAGCATTTCGAAGGTTACCTGGCATGACTTTAGGCTCCGTCTGTAGCTATAAATCAAATAACACCAACAAGAAAACCAATTCTCCCCAGTATGGTCGCCACTATGTTAGCGTTCGAATCTACCTTAAGCTGAAATAAGGTAAAACTCAAGGCAACATCAAACCAAGCTCAGCCTCGTAGCTAGCCCTACGAGGACAGGAGAGGGCTCTCTCCGGGTCTATCTCAGCAAAAAGTCTTCAAAGGGGCTGAGATGACTTATAATGGATACTGATTTTAGGCTAGTAAATATATAGGAAGGTTTGATTTAAATTTTTTGGGTTTTTGTTGGAAAAATGGGAAAAACAATTTTGGGCTCGGGGATGAGGCCAGATCTTTGCAGAATTCGAATTGGGGCAAGGTAGGCAGTAGTCTTGATGCTTTTGATTATGTGTATGGATGGATCAGAATGACAAGGAGATGAAGAGGGCAAGGGAGAACAAGGATCCTCTCCAAACTGGCGAAAACATATAAAACTAAACAAATTTAAAGGCAGAGCACTGGAATCAATGAATTCTACCTCATTTACTCATTCATTTAGTTTCAGAAGAAAAAGAAGGGAATGGCATACATTAAACATGAAATAACTTACAAAAAATTGAGAGAAAACACCATCAAGAACTGAAAGCCACAAGAATCCCAACAGGTGCTGCAAAACCTCTGATCTTTCCTTAGCCAAAAATGCAGAAAATATGTACAATAGTGTGCCAAACTTTTCCCAAGAGTCCAACCTGTCCAACCTCTGAAAATGATTGAGAAAATACATCATATAGACCATCCTAACCCCTTCCCATGCCTCTAGGGGTCGAATTCCTCCTTCTAGGAGCAGTTTCAACCAATTCTAAACAAGGAGCTAAAAACTAGGCAGCCAAACAACCTGCCTCTAAAAGGAAGGAAACTGATTCATTCACTTGATTTTCACTTTTTTGTGAGTGAATCATATAGAATAGGTAAAAGTGAGTCAAAGTTACATTACAACCACAAAATTACATCAAGATAACTCAAAAATTACATCCACAATCAAAACTGGTCCAACTGGCTGAAATTCTAAGCTGGAAGATGAAAAATTGACCAAAAATCTCTATGCGCCGCGCGCCTGAGCTCTATGCATCGCGCGCCTTTCAGCTTGTTTTTTGGGCACTTCCTGGCATCAAAATCAATCTCATGATAGCTTGTTGGAAAGCCCTAGATGTCTGATATCCAACCGAAGTGGAATTTTCCAATTTGGAGCTCATTTTCCCCTCCAAAAATTCATTTTCCCACAAGTACTTCCTGCTGGTGCAAAAGGTGGCAGAAAGGTGATTTTCATGGTGTTTTTGACCCTTTTGATCATCCAGAACTTGGTGAAATGCTTCGGCTATTTCTGAGAACGCATAACTTACCATGACAAATCCAAAAATACAAATTTTTATTCCAGCAAGTGTCCCAATCATAAGCGCGCGTCGTGACGCGCTACGCGTTGGGCTGAAAAACCTGTTTTGAGACCAAAATTTTCCAAAATGACAAAAATTTCTTCAAATTTGCTGAAATTCGGAGCGAAGATCCTCCATCATGTATCATGCCCAGCCAACGAAGCCTCGGCCAAAATCCGGAGTGGATCAGGCCTCTTCCGCCGTTTTAGTGCTTTGCTCAACCTCCTCTTCAAAATCTTCATTTTTGCTTTGCAGACGTGCATGCGGGCCCAATAATGACCTTTCATGTGACGAAGCATGTCTTTGTCTCTATTGGCCTTTGCCAACAACTTCTCCAGATGAATGTTAACATGCATGACTTCGGTCTCTCGCTCAACTGGTGTCATGTCACCAGGTCTCTTCCAGGCCAATTGTCGATCTTCATGGATTTGCCGCAGCTCTAAAAGTGTGTGCTGATCCTATAGTTGTTTGTTACGCTGCTCCAGATATTTTATCACCCACTGAGCTCTCTACAACTTAACATTCGGCGTGTCAATCTCGGCCTTCTGCTCCTAGACAATCTCTTTCAGTTTCGAGCTAGGAGAGCTCGCATCAACATCAATCAATGTGAATTCAGTATCTTGGCCTCCTGAGGGGCCCTCATCATGCATAGGCCTCTTGCCTTTGTCCTGAATCTATACCTATGCTGAAGAAGAAGATGAGACCCCTTCCACCCCAGGTGGAGATAATACTCGCTCTGCTGATGAAGTCAACGAGACCCCTTCCACCTCAGGTGGAGATAATACTCGTCGTGATGCTGCAAACAAGGCTCTGCCACCTCTCTGATATGTAACAACCACTTTTATGAGATCTCCTTGACACATTTAGCTCTGCGGTTGATGAATCACTGTCCTGCTCATAAACTGCATCCGTCTCTGACATGATGCTAAAAGTATGACAAATATATGCTGATATAGGTATAGTGAAAACAAGAGTTCAGTGTATGCTCTAATCCCAAATGTGTCACATATGTATCAAGGTGCTATAGGAAACCACAATGATAAAAGTACTGTCAAGTGAGTTTGAATGGGAAAACAGCCACTGCTTGACTACACGGGAATTTGACAAGTGAATAGGAATGAGTGTAGTGTTGGGGGAAATATTTATTAGGAACAAAAGTGAAAAATGAAATGGCAACATATATATGAGCCAAGTGAAATCAAGGACAAAGAAACAATCCTTGCATGTCATGACCATTAGGCTTTGTCGATAGAGAGATGTGGGAGTAAGTAATAGGGTTTGGGAACTTAAAGCATGGGAATGAAATGGTATTAGGGATATGGGATAATGAATATTGGATAGGGATTGTGGTAATATTGTGACATGTATGAAAGCACGATAAGAGTGTACAAATAGTTGAAACACCAACAATATCACCAACACTTCTTTCAAAACCCTATGGAGCAATTTTGGATGTAGACATAGGGTTAAATATTTCACCTTTCAAACACCAATATTTTTGCTTTTAAACCATAACATCATAGCCAAAAATCATTGAGCAGGCTTTAACACACTTACTTGGAGGCAAATGAGGCAATTTGATGCAAATTTGGGTGAGAGAATGTTGTTTTCCGGCCTTAGGGCTCTATGCGCTAAGGCGTATGCTCAATGTCACGCATCGCAAAAAATACAAAGGCAATTGATGCTCCAAGGCGCCGCGCGCCCCTTGTATGCGCCGCGCGCACTGTGAACTCACTTCCACAGCTTCAAAACAAGTTTTTTGCCCTTCAACACTTCAACTTGATCTCTGCTCTGATTTTGAGCATATCTCTTGTTGAAAATGGGTTAAATAGCTATGAAAAAGTTGCAAAAACCTTCTTGAAACATTAAATATTGAGTTTATTTGAGCTTTTGTAGAGAAAATGACAAAAATTAGTGTTCTGGCCCAATGCGCCGCGCTCACTTTTCTATACGTCGCGCGCTACATAGTGCATTTTGCAGGAGGCTTTTGGAGGCCTTCCCGGTGTCCAAATTGGTCTTGTGATAGCTCGTTGGAAACAAAGTGGAGTATAATTTCTAACCCAAGTGGAAGTTTTTAATTTGGAGTTCATTTACTCTGTCCAAAATCAAATCTCCCAACACTACTTCCTGCAGGTGCATCAATTCTCCTGAGGCAACGGTATTCTTTATATTTATCCAAAACCATTACACCTGTGTAAAACGTAAAGGAGGTTTTTCTTCCTTGGGATGTTTTGTACAAAAACCTCTCTCAGTGTTCCAAAATTCATCTTTTATTGCTCTAAAAAATCATTTGAGTGAAACCTATCCCGATGTGTGAAACAAGGGATTTGTCGAAATGAAGCGAAATGAAGGGGATAAGGGGCTTCTAAATTCTTGGGGAAATTTTGGGAAGTAGGGAGAGATGTTAGGAGCAGGGAAAGTGTGAATATTAGAGATTGTGGATTGAGTGAGGGGGAATGGGTCCCGCTTGGCAAAACACAAAGCCTAGCCTAGAAATGCCATGCTGTGGCAAGAAACTAGGGTTTAGGTATGGAGAGGAATTTGTGATCTCAAATGATGGGAAGCGTTTAATAAGGTACATTAATGATAGTGGGAAGGTAAAGTAGAACATCAGATACAAGCGAATGATTTGACCATCCAAGAGAAATTACCTCCTAAAACCCTGTGAGAGGGAAATGGACCTTTACTCAGTAATAAATCGAAGCATGAAAAAGGTGTAAAATGACTCAATGGAACTTGACATGATGATGACAACCATCTGAATGATGATACACTCAGCTGAATGGTGACATGGACTGACATTTGGACAAATTTGAAAAGAGTGAAAACAAACCCTAGACCTAATGCCTAGTGACCAAATTTTGCTTGAAGACTCATTGAAATGACAAAATTTGACCTTGACACCTTAAAATCACTTTGTAAGAGCATGTTTGATCACTGAAGGAAAGCTGCAAAGGCTGACACTAACAAAAGGGATGGAGACAAAATAGAAGGGGAGCTGCTCCAAATGAATGAAAAAAGGCGCTTGATATAGGTGAGTGACTTATAATTTTTCAAATTTACACAAATTAAATATTCATGTTGAACTTCGATATAATGTATATTTTGATCTCATATGTAATATATGTCAGTTTCATTTCATCAGCAAATGCAGAAATTGAAGCAATCAATAAATTTGTTCTTTACAATTCCAAAGCAACACAACCATGGGTCGCATTGTAGGAACAAAAGAGGATGAAATGGGATAGTGACAAGAAATAATTCAAACAGTTGAATGGTAGAAGTGTGCCTTATCTCGATCATTTAAAAGAAAATATGCCCCAACAGTTGGGTCGCTGACCAAGTCAGAGAGAAATACAGTGCAATCGGTCGTTACCCTCGTGCTGAAGAGGATCCACTAAAGGTAGGGATTGGGTGCACCCACTCGGTAATAATCTATTTATGTACATTTTAAACTTAATAATGCACCTTTGAAATGTAATTACATCTATATTTAATATTTTAACTATCAATTTATTATAAGACACATGACACTATTATTTTTTTAACTTGTTTTATAAGACACATGACATGACATCATTTTTGCACAGAAAATGCCGATGATGGACACATGACACAAGACTGTGGATTGGAAGTCAAGTTCGATCAATCTAGTCAATCTAGCCATCGTGATCAAAACCTAGTATGAGGGACATTAGGTTACATTAAAAAGATTCAAGAGATCATTAAAGTGGATTTCTATTCTTTCCAATGTGTTATTTTTAGGTGCAAGTGGTGGGACACATTTGATCGGAATAATGTAAAGGAAGATCGTGAGAGTAGGTTGATATGTATCAACTCTAGAAAGATGTGGGATAAAGCTAATGAGCTCTATGTTTTCCCCAAACACTGCAACCAGGTGTTTTTTTTACCCAAATGTGTTGGATAGGGATTAGTGGTTCATATTGAGACATGGACCTAGATCAAAACATATTTTTTAGAACAATAGTGTTATCATGCCAAGTAAGCTGGAAGATAATGAGGGTGATCATGAGAACCGAGAGTGATATGGTACATGTGTTATTTCATTATTTATACTTTTTAAGATGGGATTTTATAAAGAAGAGGACTTAATTACCTTATAACTAAAACTCTTTTTTTCGAAACATTATAATATGTATTTTGAATTAATTGGTAATTTGCATTGTGTTAATGTTAAAATCATTTCATTTGATAATTTGCAATTATGTTGATCTCGAAAACAATGACGTACTATATAATTATTTTTTTTGTATGTAAGATCATAATAAAATAATGATAATTCTAAATTACATGAATTTATTTGAATTATTTTATCAAATTTATTATGTTACAAAAATTCATATTATTCTAGATTTATTATTTTACAATTATTTATATTTATTCAAATTTACAATTATGGTAATTTAAAAATATTTACGATATACATTTTACTTACTATAGTTATGGTTCAAAATTGACAATTAATTTACAAATTTAAAAATTTTAATAAAATTGAATGATGACAATACATACAATTACAATTACAATTTTACAATTTCACAATACAATTACAATTACAGTTACAATTTTACATATATAAAATTACAATTACAATAATTTCACAATAAATTACCTATTACAATTACAATGAGAAATACAATTACAATTTTACAATTTTACAATGTTACATACAATTAAAATTACAATTTCAATTACAATCATGACATAATATTTAATAAATATCATGATTTAATATTAAAAAGAAACATCACGATCATCATAACCATCGTACAAACATCATATTTGACCAAAAAACACATTCAAATTCGCTAACATCGTCTAATTATCGTGATCATGATCGTCTAACAAAACACAAGCATTGTATAATATCATCTCAACACAAACATCAAATATACATCTCATGTCAAATAAATGCTATCACATACACATCTATCTACAAGTTGCATATTAAAAGAACATATCTAACATGACCTAACAATATACACATCATGATGAACACCAACATGTAAATTAAGTACATCTGCAACATGAACATAAAATACATGGACTATATATATATAATGTCAAAAGTATAAAACTGTATTATAACTGCAAATAAATGTCAAATATCAGCTGATGGTACATCAATAGTAGTACTAATCGAGTTCTGCTTAGTCGATGGTGCAACCTCGACATGCTCAAATAGATGCCGATCATGTGCCTCCTGATCTGGAGGTGCCTCACGTTGATGAGGATCAACTACCTGTTCATGATGGCTCGTGGATGGTCCAACCTGCTAATCTTTGGATGGTGTGGTGGCCTGCTCAATCAATGGACCTACCTCCTCAGATGGACCTACGCCCTCCTCAGGATCAGGTGCCTGCTCATGATCATGACTATTGGATGTTACATGGTTCCCATCTTCAGTGTGAGGTGGAGGAGGAGGTGGAGTACTAGCTGAATGATGATCACTCCCCTGATCAGGATCATCAGATGATGCGCTGCTCGACTGTCGATGTATTGAATCTCCACCACACCTATGTCAATCGACCCTCCTCGCCCGCTCCAATAATCTGGTAGCTCCAACGATATGCTGCAGCAAGGTCAACATATCACGGGGCATGCCTCTCCATTTCGTTGTCAGCCTATCATCAACCTGTATCTCTTTGATAGTGACCAGCCTGAATCCCTCCTCCACTAGGAGTCGACAGAGTTAGTTGCCCAACTCCATCCTAAATCGAGTGTTAGGCCTACGCCTCACACCCGCCGGTACCTGTGCATGATCATGAGGACCAATTCTATCACCAGCCTGATCCTCCGCATTTGCCATCTCCTCGTCAGTAGGATCTACACCTGGATCAATTGGTGGTGGTGGCATCTCATTGCCAACAAATGACCCAATATCTACAAAATATATATAAGTACACAACAATAATTAGACAATTTCATTAAACAATTTAATAAAACAAGTTAAATAACTTGTTAAAATAAATTTAAAGAAAACACTAATATTATCTCTCTCATCTAGTAACTCATCATCTGTGAAGAGGATGTTGGCACACCCTCTCCAATCCAAACTAGCATATGGACATGGCACTAGAACAAAGGCTTGATCATCAACACTGGATAACAACTCCAATGCATCATGAGATATCCTGGCAAAAAAGTCAGACTCGCCCCTCTTGGGCATCATCTAGCCTCACATATCCATCCATATGTGCAACATCGACATACGAGGCTGCCAAACAAAAGTATGCCTTGTCTCTAGAAACCTCTCAAAAAATAAACAAAATTAATTTGAAGCAAAATGGAATTTCACCCTCCCTTGTGCCTGAGAACGACATATATCTAATGATGTACAAAACTACTGCCAAAAAATCGCATACCACCTCACAAGTCATGGTGTCTGTAATAAAGAATCAAAATAAAATAAAAGTCAGAAACTAATGCGTTACCTGTCACTGGTATGGTGTGCAATGGTCGACAACAGTAGTGAGAGGAACCTCACCTCCTCTGCACCAAACGAAGCAATACGTAACTGACCACCAGATACCTGAAAATCTGAAGGAGAAAGTATATCGGCGCTAATGTATCTCTGGGAGTACACCAAATCTCTGTTGCATATCTGACGGGGACCTCTGGGAACGAGGGAAAATCATGACCTCTCCTAGATAGGCCAGTAATAAAATATATGTCCTCCTCAATGGGTACATACCACTGGTTAGGACCAACCCGGAAAGCCTGTCGATGAGCATTCCACCTGAAGATGAGTTTTCTCAATAACCCATTATGGCCCTTTAGGGATGTAGCCTCCTCATAGAACTTGAGGAGGCCTACCTCCCTTAGGAGCAACTGGGTGGCTGTCTTAATATGGTGAGGGTACATAAGTCTCTCCCTCTTTCGTGCCTCCCACAAGCAAACCACGTTATACTGGTCTACCATATGTTCTTGTTGTTCCCTCTCTTCTCTCCTTCGACGTCGTTGAATGATTCACATATTAAATACAATTTTTTTTATTAAATGAGACATGTATTTACACACACACACACATATAATTTTTTTTGAAAAAAAAATAGTCGATGCGCCAAAAAAGCAGTCATGCATCGGTACCGGTGCATCTGCTTTTATCACGCACCGTCTTTGGTGTGCATGGAAATTTGTAGTGCACCACAAAACATGAAGTGTAAATTCTTCTGCGGTGCGTTGACGAAACTATCCACCCCGAGGCAGATAGTTAGGTCAACGGTGCGGTCCTATAAATGACCACATCATTGACTATATACCAATTTCGGGAGGGAGGTGTGTTGTCCAAACTATTCGCCCCAAGTCAGATAATTTTATCAGTGCACCACCCTCTTGACATTAGTACACAGTCAGCGGTGCGGTCATTTAAACGACCGCACTATTGACTATGTACCAGTGTCGGGAGGGGGGTGCGCTGACCAAACTATGCACCTCGGGGTTGAAAACTTAGTCAGCGCACCACCCTCCTGACACTGGTGTATAGTCAACGATGCGGTCATTTATAGGACCACACCATTCACTATGTACTACTGCCCAGAGGGCGGTGTGCTAACCGAAATATTCGCCCCGGGACAGATAGTTTAATCAATGCACCACCCTCCCGATAATGGTACATAGTCAATGTGCGGTCATTTAAATGACCGCACCACCATATAGGTTTTTAAAAAAAATGTTATGCCATTTTCAGTACCACCCCAGACCTGGTGCAGTGTTCATTAGCATGGTTCATAGTGCGGCTTGTAACTTTACAAGCCACACCGCGAATGGTGCAAATCGAACAACTCGAGTGCACCGCCCAGAAATTTTTTTTTTTTAAATGTTAAATTTTAACTTTTTTGAAAAATCTAATCCACTAAAAAGTTTAATTGTTGAGAAACAAGTAAAACAACTGTACATTTGGGCATCGAGGAGGTATATTTGCTGAAGAATTTGCAAAACTAAATTTTCCCATCGTGTTTCCAAAATTCGAAATACAGAAGGTGGGCAATGGACGACCGCAGTGCATGCAATGGGAGCATTGATGGCAGGGCGCCTCACACAAGGGAAATTTGCACCAGTGCTTGAGATCTCTAGAGCACTGAAGAAGTGAAAATGTGGAGTTTTTGGCCAGTAATTTTTTTAATTTAGCCTTGTTTCAGTGCATGGGTTTTTTAGGTGCATCGGGCGGTTTATGCCTAGTGCACCATGGTTGTATGTATTTGAGCGTGGGTTTTTAAGACATAACGAGCCTATTTCTGAGTAGCGCACTGGTGTGCTACAGTAATGAGAAGCACCGAGTGGGTTTGTATGGAGAGCATGGTGTCTCGGTGTTCCAATTGTTAGTACGCACTAGTGATTTTGTGAGTTAAATGCACCAGTGCATTTTATGATTAGACACACACCAGGAAAAAAACATCCGCAAAAACCTCCACCCGCAAACCTCCTCTAGAGACCTCCACTGCAAACGGATATATGGGTTATTTTTGTAAGGTATTCCTCAAAAACATTCGCTAGAGGGTATTTTCCTTGTAGTAAAATGAGAAGTTTTGATAGCTTAAAGAGGTTGATGGATGTTATATTACATACTACTATTGTAAATATTTTATTAGTAATATACAGTGGAAACAGACTTCTTTTTACCCGAGATTCATAGGTTTTCTTATGAGTGTTTGTCTTTTATGTTCTATTATTCTATCTTTAGTAACCTAGTTGTTTGATTGCTTAGAATTCATGGTCAACATGCTCTAACTTCCTTCAAACATCTAGTCTACTATAAATGTTATGTTTCATCTTAATATACATCCCTTAGCTTCCATGAGAGAAGTTTCATATGTCAACTAAATTTTTATACTGACTTTATATACCCAATGGTAGTTGTTTGTTTACATCTTTCACCTGAACAAAAAAACATTTAAAACCAATTTCAGAGTCAGCCATATGTTGATCTTCATTTCCCTAATATCATATGTATCCTTTAGAGAGCCCTCTCAGGCTGGAAAGGCTAAGTTCCAGCTAAAATTAGGTTTGAAATAGTTACTCTAAGTTTGTTGTTGAAGCAACCCATCAGTATCGATTTAGTGATAACATTTTGGTGCGTCTGTCAGGAGTCTAAAGACACATTTCCCCAAAATTTTGTGCTCAAACATAAATATTGAATTCTTGAAGGTACAACAGATCAGAAAATTCGAAGTCTGTACTTCTACCTGGGTGACTCCATTCTTGAAGAATTTAGAAATCCATAGCTTCATGGTAAAACTACTGGGAAATGAGAGACTTAGATGCATCTACAATTTCTTTAAGGTATGCATGTGTGGAATTTATAAAAATTTATGGGTTTCCAAATCCTTTTCCCAAGGATGCATATTTTTTAAGAAATGGTCCAAAATTTAATGGAGAATATTTGAGTTTGACCTTGAAGCACATACCAAATTTTCGTGACTTTACCGAGCTTCTTAGAGTCAGACATGAAGATGTATTCATCAGGATTTTATATGATTCATTCCAAGGAAAATGTAAAAGCTGGGTGGAAAGGTTACATGTTATATCTATTAAGTCATTTGAAAATTTTTGGCTTATATTTTTGAAAACATGGATGGAAAAAACAGAGTTTGTGGCAGACTCTCTTTCCATTCAAGGTTTTAAGCAATGGAACGATGAGCACACTAATGAGGAAGTGGATGAAAATTTTTCTTCGGCCTTGTATTCTTATTTAAAGTCATTTGAGTGCAAGTTAGAACATAAGATTCAATTTTTGGATGAATTTGCTAATAACACTGAGAAAGACATTAAAGCTTTAGAAGATCAAATTCAGTCCTATAGCCTTCATTGTCAAGGTCAGTCTTTTGAAAGTTTTTTCATGCCAAAATACAAAGAGAAGGTGGTGCTACCTTTTTCTTTTGAGATTGAGGAGTAATGCCTTAATTTTGAAAATGAGTTTGATAGCACACAACTGAAATCTTATGCTGCTAAAGAAAGCATATATGAGTTGTCCAAAACTGCAAAATGTCTTGAGAATCACCAAACAAACTATGTCTTCTATGATCCCATAGTTGAATACATGGAAGAGTTCTACAGTTAAACTTTTCAATTATGTTTTCACTGTGAAAATCAGACCCATTTTCTGTTGCCCTTGTCATTACAGTATCCAGTTCGCATTTGGTTTAAGCACAATCAAAGAGTTCAGGTATCAGATGAGCTCATTGGCTAGCTTTATTGGAGGTTTCATGTATCTTGAATCAAGCATGAAGATTGCAGGAGATTAGAGTAGCTTTGTAAATAAATAATCTGTCTAAATCAGAATTTCATTTTTCAGCATGGTTAGTTTCGGTATCTAGTTTTCAGTTTGCAAGCGTACACTATTCAATTTTCAGTTTGTATAACTAGTTTGGTCTCAGAATAAAGATAAGTTTGCAGGTTTGGGATCAACCCAATGGATAAGGCACTGGAGCTACAGGTTCTTTGTTGTACCTAAGGGGCACATCATCCCAACTGGAGCCAATATTATCATCAATAACAATTAGGTTGGTTAGGGAGGTCATTTTACATTAGGTCTATTGTGATTATCAAATAAATTCATGAGAATAGATAAAATTTCATGAATTTTTCTATAGTCTTAAAGGTTCAAAGTGTTCCTATGCCATGTCAATAAAGTATTGTCATAAGAAAAATCTAAAATACTGCATGAATTGTTTCAAATTAAGTTTTAATCCACTTCTCCACTTTTACCTGAGTCCGCAACGAATTCTATGGAAAAAATGTTATTTTCGCTACGGACTCAGCTGACAAGTTCGTAGTTAATTTCCAACTTTCCAACTGAATTCATTGTTAAACACACGCATGGTAAACACACAAGAATAGGGAAAATTATAAAGATAGGCTTGAGTTTCTATTATCATTAACATGATGTATATTTATAATACAATGTGGTGACCCTTGGATTCCCATTCCAAGGTCACTTGGACTCCTCTTTGATTGTTCGGCTTCCACACCTAACCATAGACTATTAGGTGTCCAACATTCTCCCCCTTAATCCGAAGGGGTATGTGTGAGTCCAAGAAGAGAGCTGTAATAAAAATCTGCAAAGTATGCATGGCAACACTTAGGCTGAATGAGCTCTCTGAAATGTTGGCATAAAGAGGTGGTTTAAGGATGACCACCAACACTGGAACACTTAGTGCAGTTCCCGGAACTCTTCCAAATCTAGCAAGAAGTTTAGGTCTTCTGATAGAGTAAGTGTCCCTCATATTTTGAAGAGGGATACCTTCAAACTAGAAGAAGGGAGTTCTACAACCTGCGATGCTTTAATGATGACCACCAACTCTGGAATTCTTGATGCATTTCTTGGAACTCTACCAAAACTGGAAGGAAGCTGAAGTATTCTTCTAGAGGAAGTGTCCCAAATTCTTTGAAAAGGAAGAAACTCAACCTCGCATAGATGGTTTAAGGTTGGCCACCAACCAAAGGCATGCTCATGGGCATCTGTGTCTCTGGCTACAAATTTGAATCTGGAATGATAGGTTGTGGCTCAGGCTCTCTTGAACTCTTGTGTCTTTGGTTACAACTCTGAATCTGGAATGAGAGATTGTGGCTCAGGCTCGCTTGATGTGTCTTCGAAGCTTGTAGATGACCACCATTTCCCCCCCTGTCAGTTACAAGGTGAGATGATGGTGAAAACTCAACTACAAGATTGTTCAATATTCTAGAACAAGTTCTGACATATGAGTTAAACATCTTCTTGTTTGTTGATGCCCATTGCCAAGAAGCGATCCATCCAAGATGAATCTTTGTTCTTGCAGGAGGATTGTTTCTAAAGCATCTATGTGTGGAATGGGTATGCCGATCACAGTGCTTGCATGGGTGAAGATAGAAACAATGATCTTTCATATGGCCAACTCAATCACAGTATTGGAATTTTATAATATGATGTTGTTGTTGTGGAGGAGGAGCAGAATCTATAACCACTGTAGGTGAGCTATCATGAAGAAATCCAGCACTCTGAAATTGAATGGGCTTGGAGTAGTCCGGAATATGAAAGGACACATCCTTGTCATATCCAAGGCCAGTTCTGTGCTTGTTGTGGACAAGCTCTTCTCAAGGTCTGATGATGGGCCTCGGAAGTGCAGGCTGAATTTTGAAACATGTATGCAAATTTTCTCTTGAACTAGACACTGAATGTGAATCGATTGCAACATTATTGACTTGCTACTTATAGGAGTCTGTTTCAATTTTATGAACAGAAACAAGTTCGGAATGATGACTCCACTGTTGTAATTCTTCTTGCTGTAGCTCTGACTCACACTGTAAAAATTCAATCTTCTCATGTGCATTTTGCAGAAATGACTTAATGTCAAAAAGAGAGGCTTTGTTGATTTTAACCATCCCATCAACAGTGGAATGTATCAAAGTATTCAATAAATCTAATGCATCATATTTGATCCATTTCATAACAATGTTTCAGCTACAAATGAACAAATATCTCACACAACACAAAATAGTTGCAACTTTAAAAATATAAACAATCCCTGATTGTGAACAAAAATCTTTGTAATCAAGACACCACCTAAAATAGTTCAGATCTTGACTCCCGGCAGAAACCCCTCAACTAGTTTCGACTTTATATTCTTGTTGTAGTTGTTTCAACCATTTTTTTCTTTTTCTTTTTATTTTTTTTAAAGAGAAGAATCAAAATAATATATATAATGGAGGCCAAAACATTTTAAATCCTTTTAGCATACAATAGTTTCACGTCTTACAATGAAGAATAGGGACTAGCCTGCACTAGATTTTACTTTCAGTTTGTCACCACAACCACACTTTTTCCACCTCACTATAAGACTCCTACTCTAGCTTCTGCGTCGTTTGCACCCTCTTTGCTTTCTCCTTGACTGCAAACACTTTCTGATATTTTTGTCAACTTGCTCAAAATTCATATATTCCCCATCATGTAGCTACCTATTTGAAGACTCAAGTACAATACTAAATAAAAATCATTACAAGGCAATCGTCACTGATGGGTAGCTCAATCATTGCCTTGAATCACATGAATTCATTAAGCTGATCTTATTTTACATCTAAAGAACATTTAGTAATTTGTAGCAAATAAAATTCTATCCAATATATAGTCGATTTCAAAGAGTTGAATACCATTTGGCTCAGCGCGGGGAGGGGAGGGGAGGTGAGTGGGGGTGTTGGAGGGGACGGGCGTAGGTGAGAGGTGAAAGGGACGAGAGGGGCCGGAGAGAGATGAGGTGGGAGGGGGGCGTAACTAGAGAAGACAACCCAGTAGAGTGCTTATGGAAGCCGAACACCGAGGTCAGGGGAGTGCGTATGGAAACGTGGTGGAGAGGCCACACAGCATATGAGCGTCAAGGTCATGGTGTGAACTGTGCAGATGTGAGGCCAAGGGGGCCAAGTAGCATTATGTGAGGCCCGACGCAAATGGAGGCCTGACACAGATGGTAGGCTCGATGCAGTGGGAGGAGTGGTGCTACGAAGACAGTCAAATGAGAAGCGGTGCTAATAACATATGCATGTTATAGCTAAAATGTATGGGAAATAACCATGAAAGTCGTTTGTACTATCGCTATGTAGGGACTGTGAGGCCAAGGTGAAGGCCCGAACACCAAGGTCGAGTTTGACTGTGGTATGGCCTACGACTGTGTAATGAGTTGAGTGCCACTATATATGGAGCAGAGAGGATATACCAAAAGTGGCAGGAGTGGTGTATTACAGTGTAGGAATGCAATGGAGGGTCGCACTGTAAGATGGAGGACTAAGGGGTAGGAGTTGAGTATGGCGTTGACACCTACCAACACCTATCCTCGTCTGAGCAGTTATTAACACAGATGCCGCCATGTTCTGCAGAGAAAAAGAACAGACACTGGTTATGCCCCAATGTTATGTAGAGAACAGAACCTAATGTTATGCAGAGAATGGATGTTGGCACTGTTTATCAACAAACTTCATTCTTTAATCAACATAAAAGTGGACTGTAATCTGTGATTCCATCACGTATCGTTCAAGAGAGTCGAACCTTCAACCTACCATTCTCTGCCTTTAAAGGATTGGAACTTCAACATGCCTACTGTTCTCCGCCTTTGAAGGATTGAAACTTCAACATAGATAGCATACCGTACAGAAATTCACTACATATGTCAAGTACTTACTAATTACTCCCTTGTTATAATTCGTGCAATCTATTTGTAGTAGACCCAACAGAAGCAGCGACAACCACACCAACCACAAAAAAATACCACACTTAATTGAATGCAACACCACCACCAGCATTTGAAAAAAACCATCCCACATGAATTTCAAGCCATAAGAATTGACATTTACAAAGAACAATCTTCAAACTCAACCTTTAAAAAAAAAAAATCAACGCACAGACAACAATGCTTACAAGTCGGTCTTACTCTACGCTTGCGACGCACAACAAAGGCAATGAACCAACACTCGCTGAGGATGTTCAACATTTCTCCAAGGCACCAAATTCTGTCAGAGATGGAATATGGTAGAAAACTGACATGTGTTACAACATAAAAACTATTTTAAGAGATGGATGTTATACCAAGCAGAGAGCAAGTTCTTCGGGTAGGCAAGAGAAGATGTGTTATCGAAATGGGGCATTGAGGGGTATTCAAATGTTAAACACAGCCAGTTAAATGTGTTCAAATGCTTTCAATCTGTAGAGGTGTTATTCCTTCAAAAATAGGAAGAGCAGCTAAAAATGGAGCTGACAAAATCTGAAAATGCCAGGACCTCACCTGCAGCTTTGATACCATGTTAAACACACGCATGGTAAACACACATGAATAGGGAAAATGATAAAGATAAGTGTGAGTTTCTATTATAATTAACATGATGTATATTTATAATACAATGTGGTGACCCTTAGATTCCACATTCCAAGGTCATCTCCACACCACCATAGGGAGGATTGAGGTCCAAAGATCTACCACTAATTTTTTTTGCAACTGATATGGGGATCGATGAGCTATCATTTTTTAGTAGCTAGGAGTCAGTATGTCCCCATGTTCCTACCTGATATGAGTTATTATTCTGTGTATGACATGCTTGATCATCATTACCCCTCACATCACCAAGTTTTATCACTCTTTTCTTTTTCCCAAATTTGGTTTGGTCTGATGTCTAATTCGAACAACCACAACTTACCTACATATTCTCCATCCTTGTGAGATGCTTTAGCACATTTTCTAGCAGTATCATTTTTAGTGTTATCCTGTAGGTGTCTTAGGCATAGGAATCCCTGTGTCACAGAAACAACTTGCTATTTCAAAGCAAATTTACAAGTGTCAAAATAGAAGTTGACCAGCACTAGTATTTGAAGGCATGGCTTCCTATAAAAATCCTAAAAAGGGTGGTAGCATAGTCAGGTATGAGCCCATGGATATTAGGCTAATTACAGAAGACCCCAACTTTAAACAAGTTTTTTTTTTTGCCCATGCAGGCTGCATGCGTTTCTGCTAGAAGCTACAAGGGAATTTGATGTGTTTTTGGACTGTTTAAGAAATCAACTTCAAGAGTATTTTATGGGTAAAAGGAGATGAATTATAGAAAAATGAGAGAGGTTATTGTCAAACACGAATCAAAGAACATTAACCTCTTTTTCCCTATTTTAGACATGTTTTTCAAATGCAAATTTCGGACACCTGAAGATGTTTTTCAAAAAACCAAGAGAGGTTTTTCTTCAAAAAAAATTGATTTACAAAAAATGCCTCCTTTTTTGTAAAAAATATCAAGGATCGGGAGATAGGAGCTCATTTCTGACCCCTATTTTTAGAAAAACATGTCCATTTTTAATGGAAGATGAGCCACCTGTTGCTCAATGAAGAAGGGTAAGATGTATTTTGAGCCATTTTTTCCCTATCATGCTTCATATCATCATCTAATACAGTCTTCGACAATTTTTTGGAGGTGGGAAGTGAAATTTTGAAAATATGCAGTTTATTAGGCAAGTTCGTAGCGTACTCTAGGCTTGAAGCCAAGTTTTCACTACAAACTCGTTGTAGCTTTCCATAAGCTTTAATTCCTTCAAAAATTATATAACATAGATGTATTGAGGTGTGTATTTAGCTTATTTAGGCTAAGGAAGGATCTCCCACATGCTGGCAAGTCAGAAAGCTTGCAAAGGTGGCTATTTTCAATTTTCTACAGAAATTACACTACAAACTTGCCTAGAACTCTGCTTTTCCAACAATCAAGTTCTTTGGTATTTTTGGAGGCATTAGATGCATTTAAAAGAGGAAATGAGCTTGTTGAGATGTCATTAGAACATTTTTTATTAAGACACTCAGCCTACACTTCATCAAATGGACAACTCATAAACTATTGCCACTTCATAAATGGACAACGCTTCACTTTTCCAGTTCATAAGTTGACAACACATAAACAAATCCGGTACATCAAGGCCTAAAGTTCAGGTTGACATTTGCCACATCAACATTGTTGTTGGGTTCGATAGACATTATTTGTATGGGTCATTTAAAGTTTCTTGTTGATGTAATTATTAAGAGATAGACTCTTTTTTTATTACAAACTCCTCCAAAACAAAATATCCCTATTCTTACTCATTGAAATAGAGTTCTTTTAGGATTATATCTCTGGATTAGGATTCAAGAGTCTAGCCCAGGTAGCAGACCCAATGTAAAGATATATCACTTTATAAATGAGAAGCTTTGATAGTTTGAAGAGGTTGATGGATGTTATATTGCATACTACTATTGTAAATGTTTTTATCAATAATATACAATGGCATCATATTCTTTTTACGTGAGATTCATTGGTATTCTTATGAGTGTTTGTATTTTATGTTATGTTATTCTATCTTCAGTATCCTAGCTGTTTGATTACTTAGAATTCATGGTCAACATTCTCTAACTTCCTTCAAACATCTAGTCTGCTATAAATGTTATGTTTCATCTGAATACACATGCCTCAACTTCCATGAGAGAAGTTTCATATGTCAACTAATTTTTTATACTGACTCCATATGCCCAATGGTAGTTGTTTATTTGCATCTTTCACATGCACAAAAATACATTTCAAACCAATTTCAGAGTTAGCCATATGTTGATCTTCATTTACCTAATATCATATGTATCCTTGAGAGAGCTCTCTCAAGCTGGAAAGGCTAAGTTCCAGCTAAAAGTAGCTTTGAAATGGTTACTCTGAGTTGAATGTTGAAGCAGCCCATCAGTATCAATTTAGTGATAAAACTTTCCATCAATATCTCTATCTCCCTATGTCTCTCTATATCACCCCCAAAACATACACTCTCTTTCTCCAATATATCTATCTATCTCTCCCTCCTCCTCTCCCTCTCTCTCTCTCTCTCTCTCTTCCCCTTATCTCCCTCTCCCTTACTTCTCTCTCTTTCCTCCTTCTTTCCTCTCTCCCTCTCTCTCCATATTCCTTATCACTCCCCCCCTCTCTCTCCACTTTTCTCTCTCTATGTATTTATTCTTACCTCCCTCTCTCTACCCCTCCAACTTCATCTCTCTTTCCCTACCTCTCTCCACTCTCTCACATCCTCTCTTTTACTTCCTCTCTCCCCCTTTATCTCCCACCTCTCTCTCTCTCTCTCTCTCTCTCTCTCTCTTCACCCTCCAACTCTATTACTATATCACTCCCTCTCTCCTTATCTCTCTTTATCCCCCCTCTTCTATCCATCTCTCCTTGTTTGTCTCTTTGTCTCACCCCAAAACATACACACTCTCTCTCCAACTCTCCCTTGTCACTCCCTCTATCTATCCACTTCTCACTCTCTATTTCTTTCTTATTCCCTCCCTCTATCCCCCTCCAACTTCATCTCTATATCCATCCCTCTCTCCTCCTCTCTCTCAAGTCCTCTCTCGTCCTTCCTCTCCTACCTCTATCTCTCTCCCCCCATCTCTCTCTCTCTCCCCAATATTCTCTCCTCCCCATCACTCTCCTTCTCTCTCTCAAGTCATCTCTCTCCCCCTTTCTCTCCTACCTGCCTCTCTTCTTGCTAATAAATCATCTCCCTGGCACAATGTTTGCACACAACATTATGTTATATCTCCCAAATATTTATGTTACTATTTGCCTCTCTCTACGCTTTCTCCCTTTCTCAGTCGACCACCCCCTTATCTCTGCCTCTCTCCTTCTTTTTATATTTATCTCACCCTCAAACATACACTCTCTCTCCTAGTGTAACTCTCTCTCTCACCACTTCTTAATCTCTATGTATTTCTTCTTCCTCCTCTCATTTATTTATATTTTATTTATTTACCATATCTCTTTTATTTACCATGGTATTTGGCTCATAGGCTTGGTATTTAATTAGATGTTTATTTCTAATCTTATTTAATATATTTTTATTTATTTACCATACCTATTTATACCTCTTATTTATTTATTTATTTACCATATATATTTTATAAATATGGTATTTGGCTCATGGTATTTAGCCCATGATATTAAAATGGTATTTTTCCCATAGGCTTGCCCATAAGGCTTATGTAAAATGGAGAACTCTCGTCCTTTGGAACATGTTGTCAAGAGCATAATATTTAACCTTCCTAATATGATATTGGTGTCCCATATTTGATAGGGCATATGCTGTACCATTTTGTTCCCTATGAGTGTGAAATAAATTCACCCCATGAAATGGTGCAACTAGCTTCCATAATCTTTGCATCCAATTTAAGAGTAAAGGAGGAATGAATGTTTTTTTCTTTGAAACCCAATCTATAACCCCTTTGAATTTCTACACACACATAGAGAGACTAAATATTCAACAAATTTGCACAAAATAAAACCCTCCATAAAGCCAAAACCCCCACATAATGATCATTGGATCATACATTGTTATTCCAACAAAAGAGATAATAACAACTTGACTTCAAAACAATGTACACACCACACCACAAAGGTTGATTTTTCCCGCCCTATCAAAAAAAAACCCAAAGGAAATATGCCCCAAACATTCACTAGATAAAAATACCTCATTTATCCCTTTTCAATATCCGACCCAGTTTCATTGAAGTAAGTGATAATCTGATTACAAGTGTAGTTTAAATTTAGAAGAGAATCCTAAAAAATAATTTCATTCTGACATTTCCATATGCCCCAAACGATATAGGGAGGAAGAGTACAATATTCCTTAAAACCATGCATTCAATCCTGGAAGCAAGATTCCAAAGAAACAACGTTCCAATTAGCATTAATGTTTAAAATATGTAAAACACCATACCATATATGTACCATAATAGAGAAAAAACAAAAGAGGTGCTCCACGTTCTCCTATGCCAATTTGCAGAGGACGCACCAACCCCAACCAATGAAACATCTATGGTATAAATTGTCCCATGTTAGTTTCCTCTTGTGCACAACTAGCCACCCAAAACATTTCAATTTTAGGGGAATGTTCTAGCCCCAAATTTTCTTGTTCCATTTCCAGCTTTCCGTTAACTCGGACGAATGTTTAATGGACCGATATACCTACTTCACCGTAATCTGTCCCAAGACAATATTACCATACCAAGTATAAAAGTCTACAGTCTCATTTAAAGTAATCCCAACCAATCAAAGTTTTTCCACATGTCCCTCGAAACAAACAATTCACTCGCTAAGCCAATATCCCTCGAACATGCCCATTTGTGATATATGGATGGGATGTCCGACACGACCTTAAATTTGTTTAATTAATATATGCCCAGATTGTGGATATATCCAAGGAGAGGAACATACATTGAATGATTACCCACGAAACTTGCCATTTCATGTTCCCACACAAAAATTATTTAATTTTCATCGGAGTAGTCTACCCAGGCAACGTTTTAGCCCGGACGGCAGTTTTTTGCCGGAATCTGGGCAACTTAAATTCAAGAAATCAGGTACTTGCAATGTTTGAAATCCATTTTTGAGGTTGGAAATGGATTCAGCACTACCAAAATCCCTTAGGGCACTCAAAATACTTAATTTTAACAACTGCAAACATGATTCTGATGAAATCTTTGCCGGATTTTTTAAAAATCTTTGCCGGAGTCCGGGCTAAAACGTTGCCTAGAAACGACAACCCATTCTCATCATGTTGAGCCATATATATGAATTCGATCCTAGAGATCGTGCCCCATGTTTGATCCATGATAAAAAAATATTTGTTTCTCAGTTACTTTTCCTTAATGATATTTTTCTCATTTTTCCCATTTTTTCCACCATTCAAAGCTCGCTATAAATTCTTCATCAATATGCCTCTCTGAATTTCTCTAAATTCTTTATACCCCATCCGCCAAACTCCTTATCTGTAGCAAGATCATTGAGATGAGCCAATGTATTTTATCAACACCTTTAGAAGTAACCCACAAGAACGTTGAAATAACATAATTTAAAATTTTGATGATGTATTTGGGGAGCATTAAAGATGCATCCAATGCACAACAATGATTTCTAAAACTACCTAAACCAGTACCAATCTACCACTCATAGTTAACCATTTATGAGACCAAGAGAGTAACATTTTTTCAAATTTAACAATCAACCAAGTTTAATTCTTTTTTTTTTTAAATTAGGCAGGACCTTTCTATTTTCTATTTATAATAAAAGAGCAGGTGAAAAAAAACATAATCCAAATGGTGGCCTCAACCTGCCCGTAGGAAACCAGGTCTGTTGGCCACCGATAAGCATGAAAAGCATTCCAAAACTGGTATAGTTTCATTTGTTTGTGCCTAGCTAGAGTTATCTGACTGTCTATATTCTTTCCTACCTACTGATTACTTAAAGAGAAGTTATATACATATTCATATTGCATTAAAAGAAAAAAACTGAATTAGAACTAGCCATCTGATGAGGAGATTGAGGCAGGAGCCTTCTCTGTTGTCCCGGGCATGTCAACTTGCTGCATTTGCTGGAGAGTCTTCTCTATACAACTTAGCCTGTTATCCATTCTATTCATGCGGTCTGTTGTTTGGTACTGGGTAATTTTAATGTGTTGCGATTGGTCCAGGATTTCTACCAACAATTCTTGAATGCTTGATTCCTTCTTAAACTGTCCTGCCTTAATAAGACCTAGATGAAAGCTCTGCATGGCTTTTGCTATGAGGCATTTAACAATCCAGTAAGTGTGAATGGTTTGATTAAAGAGAGTGAGCCGGCCAAGAGTGTTACCCGAGTCTATTATAAAGTCTAGAATCTCAGCCTCAGCCTCATTGTCCTCTGGTTCTGTCTGTATTTCTCTTTCCCAACCTCTTATTTCTTCACGTACAGTGGAGGAGTTTCCCAAGAGATAATTGGCTGCCAGAGTTTCCAGGTGTTCCTGGTTAGTCTTGCGGCCATGCTTCTTTGGACTATGTTCCATCTGGATTTGCTGCTTCCCGCTTTCAGAGTCTGACCGAGTTCTTCGTTTCCCCATGAGCTTATGAACTCTATGAAGTAACTGAGAACTGCAGGATGAGTTCATCAAATAATTGTTGTTAGTGACTTGACCAACAGGGTGAGTGCAGAGCTTACATCTATATGTGTTGTGAGAAGCCGAATAGCGATGAACGAAAATTGAAACATTCCCTGAAAATCTGAGCGCGTCCAACTTTTGTCGAGAGCAAAAGTGATTGAGCTGGGCTGAAGGATCAGCTGGAGATAGCGTCGGGTTCCTGACAACCGAGGTAAACAAGCGCAACGAAAGTAGGCTTCTGGGTTTAGATATACCAAGAGGACTGTAAAGACAAGAACTGAGTGCATCCCACTTCCGGCAAGACAAAAGATGGCTGCACTGGGTAGGGGCCATAGTCGTAATCTTGACAGCAAGAGTAATCATGCACAGCGAAACCGGTCTGCTGGGCTTAGATCTGAGATGGGAACCATAAGGACAAAGCAGAGGGCTACCAGTTTTCTTCCAATTTCTGTCTGGGGTACTGAGCGTGGCCAACGTCTGTCGAGAGGAAGGATTGTTGAACTGGGCAGTAAACACAGGCGGATGCTTGACAGCAAGGGTACGCAAGCACAGCGAGAACAATTTGCTGAGGTGAGAAATGATGAGGGGATTAGAGAGACTAGGCGGAGGACGACGATTTCTCTTAACAAATCTAACACATACAGTGAACTTGGGAGGGAGGTTGGAGCGAGGAACTCGCTCAGTTCCTCTATATCGACTTAACTGGTCGAAAAAACCCAACATACACGCCATACCATGACAATTCTTACCGAGACTATTAACAGAAGACATAAAATTATCCTTTGGAGCGCAAGGGTCTCGAAAGCAGGGATTAACAGGGCTTAAAAACAGAATGTAGAAACAAAACAACATGTTTTTAACCGAATTCAGCATGATGGCAATGCGTCTTACCCAGTCCAAACGTAAAACCATTTGCAGAAGAAAGGGGTCTACCGATACATACCCTGGTCGATTTTGAATGTTATTGATACGTTCCAAACCCGGCGTCCTCCTCTGCAGGCTCCAAGCTTTGGCATGCAAACAGAGCATGAACAAATGGAGCGTAGGAAGGACCAAACTTACCTTAACCAAATTCTTACCAACTATCTCTGACACTCCTGGCTGGCGGTGGTGCGGAAACATCATGAGCCTTAAAGCCCCACACTCCATTGTGCACGGTTAACGGCAAGACCATCCACCTTCTTAATTGCCGGAAGGCCGGATGGAGGCCAGGTGGCCATTCCATTCCACGTGCTGGACACCCCGATCAGGGGCAACCAAGTCTAATTCTTGATACCATAGCAATTTGACTTAAAAAAAAACCAATATACTTAAATCCACGATCCAAATATGCCCTTTCCACTGCAAATATATTTTCAATCTCTAAAACATTCGTTGCTTCTAGAGATAAAGAAATCAACAATGATTGTATTTTAATCATGTAGAGACTTGTAGCATCACCGAAAGATATAAAAATCAAGTACATGTAAAACCATTTAGTAACATAAAATGATCTCCGAAATGAGAGTGGCCATCCACAAAGATAAGATGGGAAATATAGATGTTTTTAGTAATCATCACACTCAGGAAAGACCCAATATATTGAGTTGTAGGTTTTAACCCTATATAAAAATAATTTGCAAATATATTCTTAAAACATGAAAAATATACAACGGTGATAACATAAAATATACACAAATATTTTTAAAGACCTATCTGAGGAAAAAAGATGATTTTCATTATTTTTTGATATTTATTATATATATATATATATATATATATATATATATATATATATATATATATATATATATATATATATATATATATATATATATATATATATATGCCGAAGCATTCATAAACCCCAATCTATTAACCTTGGATTAGAACATAACCATAGTTTCCTTGACCAGATCTACAAAATACCATGGGAAAAAAACATCATGCTCAAAATCATGTGCATAACCATGGGTAGGTTCACCCACAATATTTGGGTCCGCCCAACTATTATTGGATCCTCGTAAATAAAAATTTTGACCCATCGCCCCCCATTGCCCCTGATACAACGTAACAACACGTTGCGCTAGTTGTGGAAATAATATAACATATACCCAACATAAGCCGCATATATCATATTAATCAACCCATTTATAATCGACAAGAATAAAATATGATAAAGTGAACAACCCTATCAAAGCCCCCTAGAGGAATTATAAAAACCATAGGTATACCATTGATTAGAACAATGAAATCAATAGATGTGAGGTATGCCATAATCCAATCAAGACTTCGCATGGATAGGCTAATATTATGTAAAATCAAGTGAAAAAAAACCAATGCACATAGTCATACACCTTAACCAAGTCTACATTCATCATACAAGCATCCAACCTTTTAACTTTGATGGATGTAGACATTCCTATGATATGGTCACTGCATCTTGAAGCTATCGGTTTTTCAAGAACCCAAATTACTCTGCTAAGATGTCTCTAGATAGATTGTCTTTCATTCTATTTGCAATTATCTTTTAGGTCATTTTGTAAATATAATTATAAAGAGAAATGGGTTTGTAATCCAAAAAGGAAGAAGGTTTCAAGACTCTTCATATTAGTGCAATAAAAGTAGAATTTAATACGCCAACAATAGTACAAGATGTTCTTTATTATTCAATAAAATTGAGAAAATCTTGTCCCATTATACCCGTGAAATGGACAAAAATTTCCACCAACTAGTTATATGAGCTAGGACATTTGTCTCGAGCGAAAAAATTTAAAACAACCACCAGTTCCTCAATAGCGATCGACCTATCAAAACTTGCATTATTAGCTTCATTGAACATTTGTGGATATGTATTAATGGCCTCCAACTGATTTTGAAAATCGACCCCATCCCCGACCCTTTATAAATTCCCAAAATATTAAACAACCTCATTTTGGAGTTACTTTTGAGAGTAAATGTTTCATTTATTAACATCCTTCAACTCTCAAATGGCGTTCTACCTCCTCTGGTTGGAAGCAGATTGTGAAAGAATTTAGTATTTTTATCACCCTTGAAAATCTATATGGCATGACTTTTTAATCTCTATTTTGATTCTTGAGATTTTAAGATCTTTGTATTATGCATCTTGATATCCAAATACATAGTCTTCTAAGCCTCGGAGAAAAAACCAAATAATGTAGGATCAAACAAAACCAATACCTTTCTGTCTATTTGAATTAATTCCTTGATATTTTTCCATTCCCCCCAGTCCATCTCCTCACCATATTTTTCTAAACCTTGAGATTCTGAAAAATTGAGTCCATCTAGGAGGCCCCTTGAGCATCAACCTGAGCAAACCACGTGGATCACACCAAGTATTCAAATCCCTTATCTTCTAAGAAAATATTATTAAATTTGGAAGGAAAACCTTTCCAATCATTATCCCCATACCACTGTAGAAAAATCAAATCATGATTAGATAACCTTGACAGGACTAGAAAGGATCGAAAGGAGCACAACCATTTAAATATGTTCTCATGAATTAAGAAGCGATCCAATCACTTCACAACACCACCGGATCCAGAATTCCCATTTCTCCAAGTCGGGATAAGGGGAGCCAACATGATATCAAACAATTATATGTTCTCAAACAACTCCTTGAAGTAGCCCCCCAATGGATCCATTTTACATTTTTCACCCCATATCTCGTTGATATTCATCGTCAAAATCATGTCACCAACCAAAAGTAAGGCTCCAATATTCAAAATTCCGCATCAATCTATCCTATCCTGGAATGGTTGTCTCGAATCATACAAAGCATAAACATTCAAAGTATGAAAGTGGAAACTAAATGCTCTGACACAACCCTAAAGTGGTAAACCTGCAAAAGATTTATATCTCAAAAAGTTAACAACCCATGGGTCTTAAAGACAACCTATACCCCTAGATAATCCCATGGTGTCCATCGCACAAGCCCATAATCTAGGGAAATTTTGAAATAGATAAGGCCACGCCTGATCACTAAGCTCCATGGTCTCCTAAAGAAGAATAATCAAGGGGTTATGAGACATAACAAAATGACGCAGGGTAACTGGATTCGAGGAATTCCCAAAGCCTATGATATTTAAAGATAAATTTTCACATTGGACCTAACTACACAGGCATAAGTTCTCTAAGAGCCCAAGAAATAGAAGTCGCAGGGGGGGAGGTTATGCATGGTTTACACCATCCATATAATTTATAAGAGCAACAGGGTAGACATGAACATTAAATAAAACCTCGATAGGTTTGGCTCTCCAATTTTTATGAATGGTAATATTCCTTCGAGAATTAGGGCTAATGATCCAAAAGGATCTAAAAAGGCTAAAAATTCTGAAGGAAATAGAAGTCGCAGGGGAAGGTTGTGCATGGTTTAGGGCTAATGATCCAAAAGGGATCTAAAAAGGCCAAAAATCCCGAAGGAAATAGAAGTTGCAGGGGGAAGGTTGTGCATGGTTTAGACCATCCATATAATTTATAAGAGAAATAGGGTAGACATGAACATCAAATAAAACCTTGACAGGTTTGGCTCTCCAATTTTTATGAATGGTAATATTCCTTCGAGAATTAGAGTTAATGATCCAAAAGGGATCTAAAAAGGCCAAAAATTCAAATTTTTCGGATTCAAGCAAAAATAACACCATTGCATAGAGATCGAGAAAACAAATCCAAAACAACTTGAACAAACGAAAATTGAGTCTATATGCAAAAGTTATTTATGATCAAGTTTGTATACAAAAATTATTTATGATCAAATTTCTGGTCAAAGTAGGTCAAAAAGTCAAAATCAAAATTGGTCAAAAGTTCAAACTTCATGGTTCCAATAGTCAAGGTGACCCGTGGCCTATTTCAATTGGTTAGTCAAAATCAAAGTTGGTCAAAAGTTCAAACTTCATGGTTCCAATAGTCAAGTGACCCGTGGCCTATTTCAATTGGTTAAAATTTTTGTTATGGATCGACGAACCTAAGAGGTATTCGAATCTTATTATATTTGCTCCACCGAATTATTTTATGGTCACAATATTTGTTTAGTGGCAAGAGAAATGGCGGAGTCCACCATGGTTGGTGGCCCCACCATACTTATCAGCCGTAACCATATAGGAACAACCCATAAAATCACCATAACTAAGACTTTGTTCCATAATATAAACCAAACATAATGATTCATGGACTTTGTTATAGGGGATAAGGTTTTATTATAGGGTATTAAAATGTGATATTCAAATGGCCTTTAGTGGAAGTGGGTTTGTTATTATATGGTGGAATGTTATGATATGGTGGTTAAACCACATCAAAACTTTAATATTGTTTATTTAAAGACCAACAAAGAATGGGTAGGCGGGTATGACCCCTTACCTCCCCCATAATATTTAAAAAAATTTACTAATGCGTCACAAGAGACAAAGGTATTTTTTGTATGCAACAGAGGTGGTTTTGTGCGAAAAAAAAATAGCGACATAAGAGAACTTTGAAGACTTATTGTGGGCATTTTAGAAGGCCTTTTTCAATGCCTTTAGATGGTTTGGAATTCTAAGGCCAAGTAGAACACAACAATACTAGTCGGAATTAGATTTGATGTACTTTTATGGATATAAAGAATTAATACATAGGAATCCTCATTGAAGTTCAAGTCTAGAAATGTAGGATTTTGAGATAATTCGAATTTTGTTATCAATTCTTGTGTCACTATTCTTTGTGTGATTTGTTGTTGTCATTTATTTTGCTGTAAATTGTCTATAAGTTTCACATTTCATTAAATTTGAGTTTTTTAATGGTGATTTTTAACATGAAAAAACACCTTTAAAAGTTTGATAAACCAAGTATCAATTTAACAATCGAGATTCAGAACAAGTAGTATCAGAGCGATTTTTGATAACTTTGGTTTATAAGTGTGCATGATCACTAGGAACAAATAAAGATGCGGTGAAGGAGAACTTGTAGAAGGAAATCCTGAAATTGGTTCAAGGAGAACAGCAACTCGTGGAGAAGAGATGGTGAAGAAGGTCGCAATGATCATCCTTTTGGTTTAGATGCAAGTTTTTCTGATGCATTTAGTTGAGGAGATGTATTGTGAATTCAAGAAGGTGAAAGCTGAAGATGAGCAAGGACAACCATTGTATTCAGGTATAGAAACTGAAGATGAGAAAAATGATCCTATCTCTTCTTATTAAAACAACATGAAACGTCTTCAGCACAACCTATGCTAAAGTTAGATGTGAAATTTGACTTACCAATGTATAATGGGTAAATTCATGCTAAAATATTGGATAACTTGATCAAACAAATGGAAGTGTATTGTAGTGTGTAACGGATTAAAGATGAGGCGGTAAAAATCAGATTAGCGTCGCTTCACCTTGAAGGCACAACACTTGTTTGGTGGTAGATTAAAATGCAACATGAAACTCAAATGATTGGTAAGATTTTTCCATCATGGAATGAATTTTTTTCGTAAATTGAGAAAAATGTTATATCCCTTAGGATACAAAGAGAAAGCATTAATTGAATGACAAAGTCTTAAGTTAAGGAAGGGACAAACAATGTAAGAATACATAAATAAATTTTGAAAGAAAGCCTTAACCTTAAATATTCCATTACACACTCAAGAAACTCGCATGAAGTATATAGGTGGGTTACTCTAATACATTCCCAATGCAATTAATATTTAGTTTGACTAACTTAGACGAAGTGTGTGTCCAAGACACTTATGTTGAAGTAGGGAAAACAAGAGATGGAATGATGGAATTGAAACCTAAAAACGAGGTTAAAGGCAAGGGAAATATTAAGAGAAGAAATTTAGTGAAAAAAGGGGAGGAGAAGCTCACTTGAAAGCATTGAAAGGAGGAGGGGCATGATGAGGAACATTGTTGTCAACTACACCCGGAAAAATAACCAAAATGGTTAAAAGAAAATAAGGGTAGGCAAAAAGTTGTAGCAGCAACAACACCAACAGATTTGGGATCAAATTCAGGAGATGAAGGTCAAATTACATCTATTAGTGTTAAATGTATATTTTTTATGTGGATTAATCCCTCTTGCGGACAAGAGAGATCTCCCTAGTACTCCAACGAGTAACTAGAAACAAAGATCCATTTGAATACCTCTTTCTCTAGATTAATTGCATTTCAAGATTATTATAATAGTAAAGTAGAGAGAACATGCTCCTACCTTGAAACCAAAACGTATGATGTAGCCCTTTGTCATGTCATTCCAAATTAGTTCTTCAATGAATAGAACCTGCAATCAAAGACAAGACAAATAATCAAAGCATATGAAATATATAATAATAAAAAAATACTACTCCAACTTAGTGATCAAGGAGTCTAAGTTTTGATATTATTCCCATAAACATAGAAACAAAACAATGAAAAAAAGAGATCCATATGTATTATCTTAAATAGAAAGAGTAATCTTACAACCTGATGCCTTGTTGTTGTACAAATTTTTCTCAGGGTCCTGAACAATCATTCTCCTTCAGTCTGATAAGCCTTCCTCTCTAGAATACTAGCATGAAGTTATGGACACAAAGGTGTGATATTCTGTGTGCCAACAACAAATCACTAGTGTAGAAAGTATTCACTCTATGCACTCTCTTCAGCTTAGAAACTATATAGATTATTTTCTAATCACATTGGTATCTACCCTTCAACCTGAAACTTGAGCTCAGTCTATAGGGAAATGGAGGTAGTTTCAGTTCCATGAAGAGGGAGATGGATTCCTCTCATGAAAGGATTTGAGTTCCATATACCAAGGGATAAGCTCCATGAGTGGAGAGATAAAGCTCGAACTGGCGTGACTCCGGAGGCTTCCACTTGGGAGAATATTTGGCCAACTAAGCTTCTAGAACTTACTTTTTTCTTTTACTTTCTTTTCACGAGGGTGCGTAGGTTTTAGTGGAAAAAAGTGCAAGAGTCACCGCAGTTAATGGACGGAACATCAGCGCATGCGCGGGGAAAGGCTAGAAAAACCGTGCAGGTAGACTTTTAAGGGTTTTACAAAGATTTTCTCCAATTTCCAAGACTTGACTCAAGAACATGAGTGTTTTTGACCTCTAAGGGAATATGATATGGATGGTGATAGACCCATATGAACAGTCAAATGTAATGGTGACAAAATGACATGTAACAATATGGTCATTACATGTTAATTATTATAGTTTATCATCCGCTTTTGTAGGAAATGGAATGAATTGTTTCACATCAGGGCAATTACTAAACATGTAAAAGTAGATACTTTGTTCGATCGTGGGATATCAAGCCAATCTTATATCTAAAGAAGTTGTGAAAATTTTAAATATGAAGACAACTCCACTTTATAAACCTTATCTGCTTGGATGGCTATGTGATAATTGTAGGTTTTAACCCTATACAAAAATTATCTACAAACGAACCCTTAAAACATAAAATAAAACCATAGCGAGAGCATAAAACATAAAATATGTGTACACAAAGATTCTCCCCTGGATCCCAAAACCAGGACTACCAACTTGATTTTTTTCATTATATTCCTTTCAATGTTACAACACACATATACATGCTGAATCATTCCTAAACTCCAATCCATTAACCCTGGATTAAAACATTATTATTAACCATAGTTCCCTTGACCGGATCTACAAAATACCATGGGAAGAAAACCATAATGCCCAAAACCATGTGTAAACCCATGCACAAAACCATAGGTGGGTCCGCCTAAAGCTAATCGTGGAAATAATATAACACACACCCAACAATAATGCTAAGTTGTCGGTGATTGAAAAATGTAAGCTTAGATTTTCTATTCCATCAAAATTTGTGGATGAAGTTGAATTGGATGTATGTGGGATTGTGTTTGGAAGTCATTATTTGTTTGATAGGAAGGTTATCTACTCCAGGGAGGAAAACAAGTATCACCTTTTCAAGGATGGTGTGGAATACATCATTCGAGATCATCGAATGAAATATGATTCTTCATTGATTACCATAGGAAAATTGAAAAGGCTCATGAACACAAGAAAGACCTTTTCACTTATGTCTACAAAGGTCAAAAAATATGTTTTGAAACATAAATTAGTTGCATATGAACCTAATGACATTATGTTTCAAGGAGGATCAATGTTGCACCATGAGATTTTTTTGTGGGAAGTTGTTAAGAGAATAAAAAATGTTGTCGGTTCATTGTCAATAACATCCTTGTATTTATTTATGTTGATGTTGTTTAGTGTATGGATAGTAGCTGAAGTAATGAATGTAGGAAGGTGCGGAAAACTACAGTTGGCTAACAATGTACTTTCAATTGTTTTGGTTTTTGTGCAACTTGTTATGATGATACAAGAACAGAGAACATGGTGGACACATTTTGACCAAGTGGGGAGGTAGTTGTCTCACTTGTTTTCTGAAACGTAAAGCCTTTTGGCAGTCCAAAAGGTCTCAGTGGGGAGGAATGATACAAAAGGGATCTAAAAAGGCAAAAAATTAAAAGTCTTCAGATTCGAGCGAAGATAACATCATTGCATAGAGCACAAGAAAATGAATCCAACACAACTGTAATAGGAAAAAACCGAGTCTGTATGAATAATTTATTCGTGGTCAAAGTTCTGGTTAAAACCAGTCAAAAAGTCAAAGTCAAAGTTGGTCAAAAGGTAAAAGTTCACAGTTCCAACAGTCAAGGTTCCAATCATGATTCATATGCACACGTGGCCCTATAAATGGGTGACACATGGCTTGTTTCCATTGGTTAAATTTTTTGTTATGGATCAACTGACCCTAGAGGGATTCAAATTGTCGACTTCTCTGCAACAAATCCCAACTCTTACTAATACACCACGATATGTTTCTTGTTATATTTTCTCTATCGAATTATTTTATGGTAAATCTTTGTTTAGATGGAAAAAATAATGGTTGAGCCCACAATGGTTGGCGGCTCTGCCTTACTTATCAACCATAACCATATCATAACAACCCCATCGAATCATCATAACTAACACTTCGCTACATAATATAAAACAAACATAATGATTCATAGAATTTGTTATAGGGGACAAGGTTTTATTATATGATATTAAAATGTGAGATTCAAATGGCATTTAATGGAAGTGGGTTTTTTATTATATGGTGGAATGTTAGGATATGGTGGTTAAACCATATAAAAACTTTAATATTATTTATTTAATGATCAACGAAGAATGGAGAGGAGGGTTTAACCCCCGACCTCCCCCACACTATTTTAATTTTTTAACTAGCGCGCCATTGGAGACTAAGGTATTTTTATATTCAACAAAGGTGAATTTGTGCCAAAAAAAAAAAAAAACACCCAACTACATCAGAGAACTTTGAATTTACGGCGGGTGTTTTAAAAGGAAATTTTAAGTGTCGTAAGTTGCATTGGAATTATCAAATCGAGCAAAACACAACAAAACCAATCAGAATTGGATTTGACATAAATTTGATGTACTTTGATGGTTTTAAATAATTAATAAAGAGGCATTCCCATTGAATACCACGCCCAAATCTGTAGGATTTTGAGATAAGCCGAACTCCATTATCAATTCTTGTGTCGTTATTCTTTGTGTGATTCGCTGTTGTCATTTATTTTGCTGTAAATTGTCTACAAGTTTCACATATCATTAAATTTGAGTTTTTAATGATGATTTTTAACTTGCAAAAGCATCTTTAAATTTTTGATAAATCAAGTATCAATTTAACAACAGAGATTCAGATCAATGAATCACCACATTATTTGATGGAGACATAGACGAATGAATGGACAATTTGGCCAAACCTAGTTCCAAAATTCATTTTAAAAATTCAATATCATTACCAATGAAGTTCATAGGAGAGAGGTCCCAATTAAATGAACCAAATTGGATAAAAAATGTTTGTAATAAATCATAAGGAAGGCGAGATCATATCCAAAGTCCCAGACACCCATAAAATTTTCTCAAGGAATTTTGTGCCCTTTTTAGGACAATCCAAACGAGAACACGTAAGAGGAGTGAAAATTGTCGACACCACAATCGAGCCAGAGCAGAGAATGGGGTTCCAAGAAGGAGAAGGTATTTGGTGGGTCGATGCCATAGAATTGGGGTCATGAGAATCATACTCAAGGGAAAAAGCCCCAGATCAGGAATTCTCATGGATGAAGGGGATACCAAAAGCCTTCATATAATCAATAGAGTGTTTGATATAAATATATTCAGAACAACATCCACATCATTTCCATCAGAGGGAAGTTATAATTGAAAAAAAAATTAGTACTTGGATGTGACAGTCGGGTGCCCTTTGAAACCACAATGTTTTGTTGATTTAGAGCCAAAAATACCACCACATCTTGATGGCCGAAGCAACCCATTCCTCCTATGAAAACTTCACAAAGCAGCCGAGAAACAAGGACATTGTGCTAGAATATGTCTCGTATTGTGGAAAAGTAGACACCTAAAGGGAACTCCCCAATAGTGTAATATTTGGTGATGAGAAAATTTTCCAAATATCAAGTCCAATTCAGTAGGGAGGTCAGCCGAAAAATTTATTTCCCCAAGAATATAGGCCATGCACTTGTCAAGATCCACCAAACACTTTTCCTCGAGATAATAGAATTGTCTAATGGAGTTTCCAATATCAACCAACGTCGTCTGAGACCAAAATTCCATGGGGATGCTAGGGAGCTTAACCCATATTAAATTCCTACATGGAGCAACCCAAAGTGGATTGAAACAAACCTTCCAATGATGAAGGTATAAGAAGATACAACCACAAATCTAGGGGGATTCCAATATTTTTCCCACGTCATCCTAGTGCAAAATATGAAAACAATACCAGTTATTGTACAACATACTAATCACAGACTGATATTTTATAATGGGAGCCCAATTCAACTCCACCTAATTATTCATATGAGGCTAATACATATTGATGAATTCCCACATGCTGAAACCCCCACGATGGGTGTCAATTCTCTTAGAAAACCATAGTTGTGATGAGGACGCTTGGTCCATACAACCAAATGGCCTCCTGTTGTAGCTGCTACAATAACACCTAAAATTTTGGGCATATCCAAAATTTTGGTTCCACCTTTCTACTTGACTATGGCCATTTGGGTTTGTTACACAAAATTTTGTCACCGTCCCTGCAATCTCCATTCCGAACATTGGAGACCATTTCTGTGACCTCTGTGTATTTTCATGCCTTGCAAAAAGTGTCAATGCATTCCTTGCCATGAGAAGAACATTTCCTTTATTGACTATTCCAGGAGCGGGCTCTCAAAAACATATGATTTTGGGTCAGTGCTGGCAGGCAGTTATGACCTCGCGCCCATAGAGAAATTAGCACTGGGCCTCGCACCCATTGGTGCTCTGTCTCAGTGGACTGCCCACGCCGAGCTGTTTTTGGAAAGTTTTTTAAAATAGAAGCAAAGTTTCGATTCCCAACCACTTCGTAAGTGGAGTCAGCATGGTTTGTTCCACTGAATAACGTCGAACACCTTCCTTTGGCTTCTTGTTTCCTACATTTGAGCAACCTCCCAAGGGATAAGGACTCCCTTCCACCATATGAGGGATCCAAACCTCCTCCTCCTCCTCTCCTATAAATACATCTCTCTCACATAGTTGCAACTAGCTGAAATGGTTGAATAGCTGAACAGTCTGAATATAGCTGGTGTGAGATAGAGAAGAGAGAGACCCATTGTCAATAGAGAGTCTAGGCTTATTGCCTCACCAGGTCCAATTCCCTGATGAATGCTTGAGACGCGTTTGACTGGACCCGCTGAAGGAGGCTACAATGTCAAGGCTCTTTTGGTTGTAAACTCTTTCTCTCTCTACTTATAAATGCATGAGTGATGTTTTGGTTCCCGTTTTGCATTTGATATGATTAATCTTGTGCAATATGTTTAGTTCTCCTTGACTAATTAAATAGTTATGAATGTAAGTATGTTTTCGTATGTTGCTATCATTCTCTGATCCTTATGTAGGCACCTAAGTACCAACGCTGAAGGACCGTAACATGTAACGATGAAGATCAAGAGACTGCTGCCATAGCTACGACCACTGCATTGGAACAAAGGTAGGTAATCCAACCCGACTCAGTTTCATTCATAAACTAGGAATCCACACATTAGCATGTTCCCTTGTCGCTATACCCACCCTAGGGCTAGAGGGATTGCCTATGTCTGCAGAGGGGATTTACTTTCATTGTCCCTGCAATCCCCATCTTGAACATTGGAGGACCATTTCTGTGACTTCAGTGTATTTTCATGCCTTGCAAAAGTGTCATTGCATCCCTTACCATGAGAAGAACATTTCCTCTTTTGACTATTCCAGGAGCGGGCTCTTAAAAACATATGATTTTGGGTCAGTGTTGGCAGGCAGTTATGGCCTCACGCCCATAGAGAAATTAGCATTGGGCCTTGCACCCATTGGCGCTCTGTCTCAGTGGACTGCCCACGCCGAGCTATTTTTTGATTTTTTTTTAAAATAAAAGCGAAGTTTCCATTCCCAACCACTTTGTGAGCGGAGTCAGCATGGTTTGTTCGACTGAATAACGTCGAGCACCTTCCTTTGGCTTCTTGTTTCCTAGATTTGAGCAACCTCCCAAGGGATAAGGCCTCCCTTCCACCATATGAGGGATCCCAACCTCCTCCTCCTCTCCTATAAATACATCTCTCTCACATAGTTTTAGCTAGCTGAAATGGTTGAATAGCTGAACAGTCTGAATATAGATGGTGTGAGATAGAGCAGAGAGAGACCCATTGTCGAGAGAGAGTCTAGGATTATTGCCTCGCCAAGTCCAATTTCCTGATGAATTATTGAGACGTTTTTTATTGGACCCGCTTGTTGGGGCATGTTTGGTGCACGTATGTACGAAATCACACCAACTTAAAGGGTGTGGTCTACCCACTTAAGTTATTGGTAACAGGCAGAAAAAAGTGGAGTCAAGTAAGTTAGTGGAACAAGTTAGAATCATAATAATACTAGATAGAGAAATAACATGCATATATAAACTAAAAACTAAAACAAATAAACACCAGCTTTGAAAAGATTCAAACGACAACAATAATGAAAACGGTGGCTCTTAGCCCCTCTTATTGAGCGCTGGTAGTAATAAGAGTGAAAATTTACCCTCTTGCCAAAGGACCCCTATAACATGGGTTCTAAGTCCCGATGCAAGGATGTTTTTATTCCAAGCTTGCCTCGGTGCAGTTTCCCTCCCTCTCTACTGTGTTGGACAAAACTTGTTGGATGGCCAACAATTGAGTCCCCTCTATCTTCAGCTCCAGCTCACACACTGCGGGTATTGCTTGGGAAATTCTGGCCAGCATAACAATGTGTCCACAAATTCTTCATCTCATGGTGGCCTTATATAGGATATTTCAAATCCTCCCTTCCCTCTCTTGGTGCATTGTGGATGGTGACCCAAGAGAGGGGGATGATTCCTTTGTGTGCTCCAAATGTTCCATTGTGTGCTCACTTAGTGTTTAAGGAGGTGTTGGTAGTTGTCATTGTGCGGCTTCAAGTAAGGGGTCACTTGTCCTTTGCTTTGTGTGGTCCCAGATAGTGACATTTTACCACTCCCAGGATTGCACGCATATCGAGCAGAAAGGCATGCAAAAGGCGATCTTCACGAAGGATTATGTGCACAAATAACATTTAGGACTTGTTCAAATTTGATTTTCCTCAGACCTTAGAGATTTTTAAATACTTTCTAGATTTTGTAATGTCTTCCATCCCTGTAAATCCTTTTTCCTAACATTAATTAATGTCATCTTCTGCAGTACGATTTTCCAGTGTTAACAGTTGCCCCCTAATGTGAGGTGTAGGAAGAACTGTAAAGCCGAAATACATTATAGTTTCTTTTCTGTATCGTGCATAGAGAGAGAGAGAGACCTGCGTGAAGCTTTAGAATTGAAAATACCCTGCACCGGTTCCAAGAATGACCATGTCCTAAGGGATCTCTGTAAGCAAATAAAATTTACAATACATACACAAATTTTCTATGAGGTGGGCATGTCCCATGCTGATAATGTTGTGGCTAGTTAAATAAATCTATTTGACAGATATTTGTTTTGTCTGTGTCACTAATATGGTAGTGATCTTGGCTGTTGTTGACAACGACTGCTGACGTCCGCGGGGGCATTTTTTCTTTGACAATAGGTGGAATATGGTACCCATATGCGTAAACTTGGTATGGCATATAGTTGTGCATTGTACACATAGGTGCTAGCTAGGACCTTCCCGTGTAAGAATTGCTGAAAGAGACAGTTATGGAGGCATGTGTCTTCGATGAATTTGATCAAAGTGAAATGGTTGTAAGGTATGATACCATCTTGACATGAAGGCTTTTGTCATAGTCGAATGTCAGGAGGATCGATGACATCTGTGGACAATGATGTCTTCCGTCGTGCCACCCGAGGATGCCCCTTGTATGGAGAGGGGTGACCCAAGGTACCGCTTCCTTTTTCGAAAATAGGTGTCGAAGTCGACAAAAAGGAAGCCTCAACCGAATGAGGGGTCGCTGACATAAGGGGTCAAGGACCTGGATGTGATGGGTTTAACATAGGCATGTTGGCAAGGGGTGACTGAAAATTGATGATGGGGATTCAGTGGCCCAAATTTGGATTATACTAAGCAGCTTGGCAGCAGTCATAGTTATTTCTGATGGGGAAATCCCTGGAGTCGGTAGGACTTCCAGGGTGGGTATAAAATGGCTATGAATGTTAAGGTGGCTCGTGCGTGGGGGTGTAATACTCTGACCAAGGGTGTTCAGGGGCTACTGCCATGGGAGAAAAGATGAAATGAGAGGGTGAAGGGATGTAGTACACTGTTTGCGGTCTTTGTAAACTTACCAAAAGAATAAAATAATGGGGTTTGGTTTGTACAAAACACAGAGACAGGTACCCCAAAACATGAAAGTCTTCGCTCACGGATGTTGTGAGGAAGGTGCTTTACTGGGGGTAGGGGTCCCATTGGTTGGTCTCATGTGCGGGGTTGATGAAGTGGATGGAAAAGTATCGTAGATGGGATTATGCCGGTGGAGGTATGGTGGGCAAAATGTGAGGTGCGGTGGTGCGCTCTTGATCTACTTGTACAACCTAATCGTCCAGAAAGGGGGTTTTATATCGTATGGTAAAATTTGACCTTATGCATGGTGAATGGATGGGCATTAGGTTCTTCCTGGACTAAAGTGGTATGGCAATGGCGTCACTTTTGTTGTGATATATGGTCTACTGTGGGTGACGAGCACCATGGAGGGGAGGCTCTACTGACCAACCAGGACGTTTATCATGTGCAGGGTGAGGTGATGATAAACACGGTCGGATATGAGGACCCTATGGTTGATTTCTGATGGAGAAATGATGTCAGGATATGCAGAGTTGACTGGGACTCTATCATGTTGGGGGTAGAATGATACATGCTCTGGAACTTTCAGTAGATGGCATTGTGGATGGTTTGCGAGCTTTTCCTGCAAAAAAAACTACCTCAAGTGAAAGCATCTTCTTTATCAAATATTATTAAAAATCGTGAGATTTAAAAAAGAAGATGAGAGAGGGCATGCCTGCTGGTGCTGAAAAAATAATTTTTTGGTGTGCGAATGTATGGCGTCGACTCTATTCATCATGGAGTGCTGATCACAGTGCTACTTTCGGTCTAGTGATCATATACTCTAAGCTCCAGTTTTCCCTTGGGAGTTGTTACTTGGATCCTAGTTTTGATTTCGGTTGGGGTTGCCCACAGACTGAGATCACGGGAGGGCGTTGCTGGTTACTACCCCCTGTCCAGGATCTCCCTTTTGTTTGTTCCTCGGCTTCTTTTTGCAACATTTGGAGGATTGTCATAATCTCTTGGTTGTATGGTTGTTGATGAGCCTAGGAAGGGTTGCACTAGATTGAATAATGCATTATGTTGTGCCATTGGTCCATTCTATGCGGGGAATGGGGGATATCAGTTTCCTTGTCCCTAGTTGGTATATGAGTGAATTTCATGATAGCTAGGTTGTGATACGTTATGAGTCGAATCATATGAGTATCCAGGGTATTGATTACTACTGCCTAGGTGTCCTTGGGCCAAAGACCCGATTGAACCATATGCATAATTGACGTGCATGGTACTACTACTACCTAAGTGATCTTGGGAAAAAGGCTCCATCAAACCGTCTACAAAATCGATGTGCATGGTACTACTTCTGCGTAGGTGATCTTGGGTCAAAGACCCGATCAAGCCATCTGCAGAATCTACCTACCAGGTAACTCCTTGAGTATGATAGGTGCTATTGCTGCCTAGAAGATCGTGGGTCAAAGACCTGATCAAGCCGTATGCAGAATCTACCTACCTAGTAACTCTCTAAGTATCATGGGTGTTACTGCTGCCTGGGAGATCTTAGGTCAAAGACTCGATCAAGCCGTCTACAGAATCTACCTACCTAGTAACTCCCCGAGTATCATGGGTGTTACTGCTACCTAGGAGATCTTGGATCGAAGACCCGATCAAGCCGTTTGCAGAATCTACCTACCTGGTAACTCTCTGAGTAGCATGGGTGTTACTGCTGCCTAGGATATCATGGGTCAAAGACCCGATCAAGCCATCTACAGAATCGATGTGCATGGTCACTCCCTGAATACATATTACTGCTGCCTAGGTGACCTTGGGTCAAAGACTCGATCAAGCCATCTGCAGTAATCGATGTGCTTGATAACTCAAGAGGATGAGGCGATCAGGTTCCCCTGTTCCTTGTTAGTGTATGGTGGTTTGAGGGGAGGAGGGACAAATGGTTGTCTTTTTGGTGACCTTCGTTCCTCCTGTAGGTACAAGATGGTAAGAGGTTCATTTCCAGCAGCCTAGGTGGAGGGATCCTCTTGATAAGATCGCTCGATGGTGTATAATGCATCCTATATCGCAGGAGCTCTGGGAAATGATGGGTATAGTTCCTGTAGTTGTTGTAGAGAACGCATGCGTTATTGGTACGCAACGCTTTTCCTTTACCTTTTGGGGTAGGTTCCTTTTTACAGGAGTGCGGCGTCGCGATGTCTGTCTCAGATCCAAGGAGTGGTTTTAATTCATCCAGCTCTGGACAGATGTGGGTAGGGTGACCTATTACATCACATATGGCACAGATTGGTGATTTCCGTTAAATGGCGGGGGTTACCATCTTCTTTCCTCTCTTCTCGGTTTGCTTAGCCGTGATCACCAGTTTTGCAATGGGAAGTTCCTTTGTAGGGGTGGTTTTGACCGTTTCTTGGATGATTGGGGCCTCCTCGAGACTGAGGGGCTTACATCCTGTGGCAATAATGTGGGTGGCTCCTATTCCCGCATAGGGAATGAGGTACCACACTGGGATTTCCAATGATATTTTTGGTAACACCAGTGTTGCCAAAACTTGTTGGGAGACAAAACCAGCTAGGGTGTAGAGGAAAGGGGTTTGGGAGGCGGCGTAGGCTAGAGAGGTTGTCGTGGCCGACGAATCAATGCTATTACTGCTTTTGTCTGTGTCCTGACTAGATTCGGTGCTTGATGTGAAAATCATGCACACCGGAGCCCCTGTGACATCAGGCGATGACTCAGGGATTATGGGAGGATCTCTTAGGAATGACCCTAGAACAGACGACGAATTGGTCAGGGCCATATTATTGGTATCGTGAGAGAGCATCTGAGGATGTATCTACATAGAGTAGAATTACATTAGTGTTTGTGAGGGTTTGCTTATCACTATGCGTCAGTTGGTCTACAGTAATGATGCGATCCTCATGGGGGAACATCATGATGTGGAAGACGGAGGAGTCTATGGCAGACATGACATACATATAACTCTGCCCAAGGAGTATATTGTAGTCCAAGCGAGCATCCAAAACTTCAATGTCTATGTGGACTTTCTTTCTATCTAAGAAGACCGGGACGTTTTGGTAGAGGCTGACGGGGGTTGAAGGACAACCGTCGTACGCTCTAAGCGTGATTGCTGAGGGTTTTAGTTCGGGAGAACTTAATTTCTGCCATTTTTTTTTTGACATGATGCATGTGGATGCACCCTCGTCTATGACACATTGGTGAATTGTGATATTTTTTACTGACACTGGTATCTGGAAGGTGACCATGAAAGGAAGCCTGGGGGTGGTTTTGTCTAAGTCAAAATCCATTAGGCGCGTATCGGCAAGGTCGATAGCGCCTAACACGGAAAGTAGGGCTTTCCGTTATTTTGGGCATGACTGCAATACTTCTAAAGTTGACATCGCAGTGAGAGATTGTCCTAAATCATCCATGATGCTATAATTATGGGCCACCTTGGAGTAGTTTCATGCTCGCATATTAGGACTCTTCGCCATCTTTGGCAATGGTTCTATAGGCATCTTTGAAATGGTCAAAGGTGCAGTCGGTGCACTGGTACTTTCCCCTGACATATTGGTGTCTAGTGGGGTGTCATAATTGCGATTCCTTGTTTGGAAAAACATCTCTTCACCAGTCATGTAGATTTCATGGCTGCTTTTCCCGAAGTCGTCTGAATTTTGCTACTGAGCGCTTATCGTCCCTTGATGGGGGAAAGGTTCTTGCATTACAGCTGGTTACTGGGAAGATCCTCCTTGTCCTCGGTTACTTTGTAGCTTCTTCAGCTTAGGGAGATCGGGACAGTGGTGAGTATAGTGGCCGTACTCACCACAAATCGAACAAGAATGGTTTTTTCGAAGAGGTGGCCTTTTTCTCTGCCATTGAGCATTTCTCAACTCTTGGCTTTGATTCTGAATGGAGTTGCCTCTAGCCTGGGATAGCGGTGGAAGTTGCTGGTTGTTGCCCCCCTCTCCAGGGTTCCCTTTTGGCTTGTTTTTTGATTTTTTCTTCACCACGTTAGGAGGGTAGTTCTATTGTTTATATTGGTGTGGTTGGTTTTGGAACGACTGCACAAAGTTCACCTGTGCTTTGGTTTGCATAGGTGGGTCGTGTGATGGGGACTGAGTATAACGCGGTCCATGGTTTTCACCTAGTTGTTGGAGGGGAGCTCTTCCATCAGTGTTTCTCTCTATGTACTGGGTCCCCTGAACAGGAGGATAAGGTCCTCCCTGGTGAAACGTTGGTGCCCTATTGGTCAAATTTTGTTGAGGCATATGATGACTTTGAAAACCGGGTTGAGGTATGTTTGAGGTAGAACTATATGTGTAATCAGGGTTTTGACTGTTGTCGCCTAGGTAACCTTGGGTCAATGACTCAATTAGTCTGTATGCAGAGTTTGATGCGCCTGGAAATTCTTGATAAGTTTGCAGGTGCAGGGCGTTAGGCAGGATGTTATAAATGTATCTTGACTGCATATAAATTAGCTCAAGCTGTTGGGCTTTGCTGATAGCATCCTCTTCAGAGGTGGGTCTCTATTTGGCCACATCCTTTGAAATCTCTGCCGTAAGAGTTTTTAGGAAAAAATCTAAGACGGCCCGGTCATCGAGTTTATCTTTACATAAAATGCGACACCGCCTCATTCATGGAGATGGTCCGAGATATGTACGGTGGGGGTTTATCTAAAATGAGTCAGTAATTCCATTCCAGAATCATGGTAAGTGGGTAACTGAAAATATGTTAGGAACGTGGTAGCGAGGGCGCTGAAGGTTCCATGTGAAGTAGAGGGTTGCTCCACGTACCACTTCGCGGCTACTCGTGTAAGAGTGCATTGAAATAATCTCAATCGAATAGTGTCGTCAATGATACTGTTCGATGAGCACCACAGGTGAAAGGTCATGACATGATTATTTGGGTCTTCCACTTGCTTGCCTTCGAATTTTGGAATATCTGAAGGGAGCTTCGTGGGCATGGGAGGCCATGTAGGATTGTGTGCAATGGGGTCATTCATCAACTTGGTTAAATTGGGTAGATTCAATGAAGCCAAGAACGACGACTGGGAGGTTGACGCCATTGCAATGTGCAAAAACACAAAGTTCTGGTTAGGAAGAGGGTTAGTCTGTGACATACCCTGCTATGTATTTAGCTGGCTTCTTGAATGGGACGCACCCCTCTATCCCGTAGGGGTCGTGGAGGAGTGGTGTGTGGTGTGGTGTTGGGAGACCGACTAGGGTTCCCAACTACGGCTACCCCAATAAAGGACGAACCAATAATGGTGGTAGCGTTGCATCTGACGCCAATCAGCAAACATCTCGGAACCCCTCCCAAGAATGGGGAGGTCCAAAAAGACGCCGGATCGACGAGGTTCCACTGGGACTTGGGACCGTTCAAGTGTTGACTAGGTCTGGTTTTGGAAAAATTTGAGAGGATAGAGTCTATGATCAAAACAAAATTATGGTCACATACATAAAACAAAGAGAAAATAAAATAAAGTTTCCCTTTAAATTAAGCTATGTGATCATGTAATCAAAAAGGTGGTTTTTGTTTGTTTGCGCATGATACTCAAAATCCTATAAGACCTATTCATCCTCACACACTCAAATGTAACTGGGCCTTGAGAATATTTCTTGCGAGTGTTGGCACAATGTCCCGTAAGAGCTGGCGATGCCCCCATTCAGCCGAAGAAAATCCACCAAGGTAAGGGTAGAGGGTCTGGCGCTTGCCTGCATCGTCACCTATAGGGAAAAGGATGCCCTAGTTTTTGGCCACTAAGAACCACCGTCCCATGTGAGTGTTCGAGTCTTGGGCTTCTTGGTAGTCAGCTAACAATACCGAGTATCAGCCAAGTCAGGTAGCCATGACTGATACCGCACGCACTGTGCCTAAGCCTAACCCCCTCTAAAATGGGTCTCTGTCACACTCGGGTTTTCTTTGTCGTGGGCTGATAGGTGGATTTGAAGCTCCCTAAATAGACAACTTCTATGTTTCAAGATGAAGTATGATCAAGGCGGCTTATTGGATGCCTACCCCCTTGATCTAAAATTAAGCTATAAATTCTTTTTTGGCCCCTATGGAGAGAATTTAGTGAGTTTGGTTAAGTTAGTTTTAGGTGTCTTTGCTTCACTTAGTGGGTGAGTGTGTGTGAGCACAAATTGGACAAGCAAATAGTTTCAAAATGAGGATATTCGATGATCCTTTACAAAATCCCCTATTTAAACTATGTTGTATTGTTCCTGGCTCAAAATAAAAACATGTGTGGATTATGGGCCGCTTTATATTTTTCCTAGTTAATCTATGTGACCAACTATAGGGAGATGGAGAATTATGAATAGGGAGTGTTCATATGCTTACCTAGGATCACCAGAGGGTGCAAAGGTAGCAGATATTACTTGCTCTTCTATAAAAAATTCAATCCTAGTCCCGAAATTCCTAGTGCAAAATTTGAACTAAACTACAACTTTTACACTAGAAAAAAGAAAACTAGCTACACATGCATGGTCTTGGGCCACTTACTTCGGCTCATTACCTAGGTGTGTGTTGAAGCCTAGAAAATCTCTGCTTCAAACATCGGGGAAAACCACCCGGTCGGGACCTTAGGACAGCTCCTTTTCCGTTTGGAATGGTGGCTTCGACTGGATTTAAAGGACCAATTTGGTTTTGCGTAATTGGTGATGCATTAGTTAAGATTTGAACTATGTTTTCCGCTTACGAGTCGTTAAAACTAACGTCTTAATAGTTCGGCCAAACTTCTTATCAAAGGTTCGGCCGAACTATTGTATAACTCTCCGTCGGCCGGAAAATTTTGTGGATCCCCCTACAAAACACACATTTCACGTCAATATAAATTGTCGCGAAATGATTCACAATTTTCGCACATTGCGCACTTCATTTCATTTTACAACTTGGTTTGAGTTCAAAAACTTTTCTTCAAAGTTTGGGTTTTAAGAATTTTTTTGGAAGACATTTTTTGGAGGCGACATGATTTTTCTTGGAGGTATGTACGTGTTTTGTGTTGGAATAAATCTTTTGAGCTTCTTTGTTCAAAAACTTTTCTTCAAATTTTGGATTTAAAGAATTTTTTTGGAAGACATTTCTTGGAGGAAGTGTGATTTTTCTTGGAGGTATGTATGTGTTTTGTGTTTTTTAAAGTGTGTGTTTTGGATTGGATTATGTATTTTTTAGAAAAGATTTTTTTAAATTAAATCTTTTGTGATATTGTTTGTAATTGAGTTATTGTCTAATTTTTTAGAGGAAATTTTTTGAACCTCATACCCTATTATCATGGGAAATCGAAGAACTTGTGTGAGAAAATATGAGCGAAAAAGAAAGCCTGAAGAACGTAGAGAAGAGACGAGACAATATCGCAAAAGAAAGTTAGAAGCTCTCTAAAATATTGAAGAGGAAAATCAACCTCAAGCAGAAATTGAAGCAGGTATGTAAATGTAAATATTACATGATCTATTGATATATATTTAAAAATTTTCCTAATGTAAAATGTGAAGCTTAATTTTTATTTGATGAACTAGTTTGAAAAATATTTTGTTTAATGTAAACAAACAAAGATATTCCTCAAAATATTGAAGAATAAAATCAACCTCAAGCAGAAATTGAAGCAGGTATGTAAATGTAAATATTATGATCTATTAATATATTTAAAATTTTTCTAATGTAAAAGGTGAAACTTAATTTTTACTTGATGAACTAATTTGAAAAATATTTTGTTTAATGTAAACAGACAGAGATACTCCTCAAAATATTGAAGAAGAAAATCAACCTCAAGCAGAAATTGAAGCGGGTATGTAAATGTAAATTTTATGATCTATTGATATATTTAAAATTCTCCTAATATTTATTGACATATTTATTAATTTAGTGATTTATTGAATATGTACTATTTTTTTTGAATATGTACAGATGAAATCATTATCGATAATGAGACGTTAGAAAATGTTGACACTCACACATATGGAGATAAAAAACCTGACCATGTTATACGATATCGTGTCAACTGCATTTTTAAAAAGTATTTCTTAAATGAGCGGGTGACAGTTCAGGCTCAAATGTTGAAAGGTCTCCTATCATTAAGGAAATTAAAAGATGCTACGACACTATTGGGTATTCGAAAATCAACCAAAGATAAAAAATGAAGGAAGATGTGATAAAAAATATGAGTAGTGCTATAAAGTCAATTAAGAGATCTAGAGAGAAAGACGTTTCAATTGTACGTAGAGGAATACAGATGGCAATGGTTTCATCAAGTACTCAAGAGAATCGTTTGGTAACATCTATGGCACGAGCACTGGGAACCTCGCGAAAAACTTTGCACAAACATCGAAAATTTCGGTTGCAAATAGATGTAAATGATGAACTTGCTTGTTGGAGAGCTATTTGCAGGCAACCATACAAAGATAGACTTGGATAAAATGTTAAAAAAAATAATATGAATATTGGAAGAACAATTCGCGTGTTTTGTCAACTGCAAGGCATGTGATGCGAAGAAGAATAACAAGAAATCAGTACGAAGAACATGAAAAACATTTCTTGGAAACCACTCAGATAGAGTTGTTCAACAAGTTCAAAGAAGAGAATCGTCAAATTCAAGTTTCACTTTCAGAGTGGCTTTTGTTCGACAAAACCATGGTATGTAAAACCTATCCGTACGCAACACTTGTTGTTTGGTTATCATGTGGAATTTGAGTTATATTATGACACATTACTTGATTTTCGGTAGAACATTATGGAAGGATTCACCTCCCCTCCCTTCCACTATCCATGATTTCATATCTCAAATTCTCTGTGAAAGACAAAGCGATGAACTATTTTACGAAAAGAAATGTGTTGGTGGTAAAAAATGCTAAGATTGTGGAAATTTGAATAAATTTCAAAACAAATATCGTACTAATATAAATGATCAATCATTGTCCAACATGAAATTGAAATGGAAGAGATATGGATATATCCATACATCGATTCAAAGTGCAAATAGTGCTAAGAGAATTGAATTATGAGAAGAAGAAATTTTTGTGATCGAATTTTTGAGAAAGTTAGAGGCATAAATTTATAAATACACCAAGAATTCCATAGAGCTCGATGGCAAGACTTGCAATTCAAAAAATCTCGTGAAGTTTTTCCACTGGGGACCATTTTGTTAGTGATTGATTTTGCAGAAAACTACACATTTGTTCCACTAAAAGAAATTCAGAGTGAATACTATCATTTTGACCAAGTCTCCATGCTCGTCCATATTCTATATAGAGATGCTAAACAAAATGTCGATCATATAGAAAGCATGAGTGAAAATCGACATATCATTAAAGAATATCACTTTTATATTAGTTATGATCGTACACATGATACATGTTTTGTACAACATTGTTTTGGAAGAATTTATGATTCATTGAAAAATAGTGGAATATCATTCAATGAACATTGGATATGGTCAGACGGATGCGCAGGTCAATTCAAATCTGCACGATCATTCTTTTGGTTGTGTTGTCTTCATAAGAAAACCTGCATTAAACATTGTTGGAATTTCTTTGAGGCTGGCCATGGAAAAGGAGAACATGACGGTGTAGGAGCATGCACAAAATGAGTACTTTGAAGATATCAAATGAACCACTTTGCACGCCGACTTGCAAACGCTGAAGAAGTTGTTCAATGGTGCAAAGATGCTCTAAGCCATGAGATTAACCCATCACGAGAAGTGCAAAGGTACATTCAATTTAATTTATATTGGAAATCTAATTTTAAACATTGTACATTTATCATGCAATGATTATTTTTAGTGTATTTTGATATCATATTTACAAATTCTTTTTCTAATTTTCCATATAAAGGTTTTTACGGCATATTGGAATCGGAAGACGTAAATAGATCAGTTGGAAATGAGCGTTGAAACAATAAAAGGGACTCTAAAATTGCATTCAATTCAAACAAAGTTGTCCACAAATGTGTTTGCATTGGATAAAAGAAAATATTCTTGTTTTTGTCATGTTTTCATAGACAACACAAAATCCAATAACGTTTGTGAAAACAAAATGTATGTAAACGATTGGAAACATACAGAGCTAAATACAAAGGGAAAAATGTCTATTGCAATGTTTGAAGAAATGCAAGCAAAGGAAACTACAATATCATTTGAAGGTGATGGAGTTTCTGATCTTGTTAGAGAAGGTAACATTGAATTGATTTCTAATGATTTAAATATCTAGAAATAAATTTAAATATGTATAATTTTGTTAAGTTTGTTTTATTGTGCAGGAGATGTTTTTGCTGTAATTGCACCTATTAACAACGATAAAAATTTGAAGTATTATTTGATGCATTGCACTGAACGGAAAATGAAATTATTAGAAAACTATAATGATCATGGATTTCAATATGAAAGAGGATCTATTATATTGAAAGGTTATTTTTTCAGACAAACTAATCAAAGTGGGGATTTTGTTTACTTTGAAGACTATGAACTTGATTTCATAAGTTTTCAATATAGTCACTTGGTGTGTGCAGCACGCATAAAGTTGATAGAGGTTCAATCAAAGAAAAAAATGAAAATTAAGAAATGGAAAATGTCAAAATCCGATCAAGAACAGATTATTGAAGGTGGAATTCCATAGGAATTTTTTTGACTGAACTACCCAACAATTTATTCCCTTTCGATTAAATGTGTTTTAGAACTTCCAGTACTCAACTAAAAATTGAGTTGCTTATGTTATTTGTGCAAGTGATTGCACATGTACAAATTGTTTTGGTACATGCATGTGCTCTAGTATCAACTGAAAGTAGTTTTTCTATACATGTGAATTGATGAAAAATGTTACATGTATTGGATATATATATATATATATATATATATATATATTCTAGAATGAAATTAATTGTTCTTGTATATGTTCTCCGACCATATGGTACAAATTATTTCACTTTATTTTGTAAGGCTAGATTCGGTCCCCATATGGCCTAGCCTCCAAGGGACGAGATAACAAGTGGTTGTCCCCAATTGCCTGAATCTCAGCTTTTAAGTACACTTTTACTGTTTATGTCAGGCATCTTACATGATGTCCTAGCCAAAGATAGATTCTCTTTGTTTCAAGTTTCCAGTAAAAGTTGTCACCGAATGACCTGCTCGAACTCTTGTATTAAACACCATACCTTATCTCTCTTGCTCTCCAATATTATTAGGTTTAATTATTATAACACAAAAATCGTTCTACATTGTCAATAATTTTTTGTGCTTACACTAAAATCAATGAACACTATTAATCCAATGTCTTTACAAGTAATGTACCATCATACATGCAATTATATCAAATTAGAAATCAACATATACAATGAAATCAATGGGGATTGTCTTGTGACAAGTAACATAACCTTAATTTACCATATGTGCAAATGTAGGTTGAAACCATCCAAAACTTTAAGTTGTAAGATTGAAACCATCAAAACTTTAAGTTTTAAAACCCTTTTGATTATATATTGTGCAACATTAAAACATTAAACATTTAAATTTCATTAAATATCATGCAAAATGTAGATTGAAACCATCCAAAACTCGAGTTTTAAAAACTTCACATGTCATGCCAATTATAATTCAACTATCCAACAAAAACATTCAACAAGTTAAATATCACATGCCAAAGTTGTTTCAAGTTTCCGGTAAAAGTTGTCACCGAATGACCTACTAGGATATTATAAACACTAACTTTGTAAGATCATTTGGCATTCGAAAAAATTAGAAAGTCTTAGGCGTGTCGATCAATTTAAAATGTCATTCACCCTAGGGAGTGTAAAATATTCAATGTAGGTTGGTGACGATGCTCACTCCTAGCTTGAAGCAGCACCAAGGACCAATTCTTTAATGAATTCCAATGCACTAGACCAAAGTTGGTTCAACCTACTTGGTTTTTCACCCAAGAAAATCCAAGGATGGACTAGCTGGACAAACTGTTGAAATTGAAAAGCTTGACATGGAGATATGACAAGGTGAACAAGACTTCATGAACTCTTTATGGAAAGGGCTCACTTGAAGGAAAGAAGCACCGCGTTGCAGGCTAGAGTCAAGAACATGGAAGATGAGATCAAGAGGAACTTCATTTATCCGAAACCTATTAGTTTGAAGAACGAAAATGCATGTGTTGGCACACTTGGAAAAGAAGAAGACCAAACTATGAGGATTGGTGCACTTCGTTTGGAAGAAGTCAATATATGTCAGATTGGAGAAGTTAGGCATAATTCAAAGAGGAAGGAGCTTGAACCAATTCAAGCGGACCCAGGTTCGGATTGTTCTATGGAGCTTCATGAGAAGAAATATGTGAAAAGGACTGTTAAGCCAAGGGCTAGTTCGAAAGACATATTGGAAGAGGAAATGTTGAAGAAGATTGGGGAAGTAAGGTGCAAGACAATAAGGAGGAATGATGATGAAAGTTCCTTGGACTTGAGATTCGTGTCTACAACCGTACATGGGAAATATTTCTCTGCTTTGATAGACATGGGGGCTTACACCGAAATCAATGAACAAACTATTAATCCAATGACTTTACAAGTAATGTACCATCATACATGCAATTATATCAAATCGAGAAATCAACATATCGTAATGAAATCAATGGGGATTGTCTTGTTACAAGTAACATTTCAATTTACCACATGTGCAAATGTAGGTTCACATTCTATCATTTATGTAGTTTTAAAAACTTCATATGCCATGACAATTCTAATTCAACTATCCAACATTTAACATTAAATATCACATGCCATGCCAATTATAATTCAACTATCCAACAAAAACATTTAACATTAAATATCACATGTCAAATGTAATTCAGATGACAACATTACTTCACATTCTCATGCCAAAAGTACTAAAACCATCCAAAGAACACTGAAATCAATGAACACTATTAATCCAATGACTTTACAAGTAATGTACCATCATACATGCAATTATATCAAATCATAAATCAACATATACTGTAATGAAATCAATGGGGATTGTCTTGTTACAAATAACATTTCAATTTACCACATGTGCAAATGTAGGTTCACATTCTATCATTCATGTAGTTTTAAAAACTTCAGATGCCATGCCAATTATAATTCAACTATCCAACAAAAACATTTAACATTAAATATCACATGTCAAATGTAATTCAGATGACAACATTACTTCACATTCACATGCCAAAAGTACTAAAACGATCCAAAAATTAAATAAAACAAATTATATAATAGTTCATTGTAATAAAATATGTCCAAAAATTGTAAATATCACTTGAGTATCAAACTGTATCAAGTTTAAAAAATTTTAAAACCATCTAAATTTTGAAATCAAATCTGTAAATCTTGTCCATCAAATGGAGGATCTAGCGTCTGGGTCTCGAGTAGTGCCCTATCCTGTGAATAGGAAACCATCATACATAATGCACATGTACTTGAACATTAAAATTTGAAGTTTTAAAAATGAATGAGAATATATATATCTAGAACTTCATGTAAAAAACAAAATATAACAAAAAAATCATGCAATACCTCATAAGGTTCCCTCTCCATTTGATGGACAGGTTCTGCCATAGAAACATCTGCAGTGGTAACCTGTACAATATACATGTACAGTTAAATATAAATATATATATATATACATAAATAATTTATATAAATTAAAAACTTTCAAATGAAAATGCATGTGTACATATATAAACTTATTTGAACAATAATATTAAAAAAAAGAACTAAAGACAACTTGTTCAAATGTTGTGGATGTTCCTATCTCCGTCGCTAGAGTCCTCGGATTAAAAAAATCTTCTACACGAACCTAAATTCAAAATTTTTTTAAAAACTCAAAATATAGATCTCTCTTTCTATATATCTCAATTTTTAATGGAACTTTTTGAGGTAACATAAATTTTGAACTTGTGAAAAATTGTCCATACTTGTACATCTCCCAATGAAGTAGAAGGTATACCTCCTAAGGAAGAAGAAGGTATAGCCATCCCAAAAACATCAGACGGAATCGGAATCTGTTAAAACATTTAAAATCAAATTATATATATACATACATGTACATGTGTGGCAACAATTATTTATTTTAGAGTCACTTAAAAAACACTAACATACATGTGCCAACATATCATGATGGTCAGACCCATCTGCATCGTTTGAGCCAGAGGTCCCGAATGTAATATTAACATTCTCATCATGCATCATGCCTAAGAACTGTAAATGGTGTTTTAACATATAATCATACATTTTTTTTAGATTAATGTACACATACAAATAAATGTATACATGTACATACACATGTATTTATTACAAATTGTACACATGTATATGTAAATATAATTTCAAACCCTAAGGTCACTAACACATACCGTTCCGGTGCCCTCTTCCTCACGAAAAATTAGGTCTTGCAGACCATTGCGATAATTTATTGCATATGTTCGGAGATCTTCAATATTCATGTTGTAAATCTCCTCATCTGTACGATAAACAAAATTGGCACGTGCATTTTCACGTGCTCTTTGTTGATTTAAACAAATATCGACTCCACTCAATCCACTATGAACATTGTCGATCATAACATCTCTTGCTTCACGACTTATTTGAGAAGTCGCATTCATCTCTGATCGCAGGGTTTCGACTCGAAATGGTCGACTCACCAATGGCGGGTCAGGGCGAGGCAACTCCACATCTCGCTTAATGCCCTTACGTTGATATAATCGACCTCTCCCTAGGCCAAAAAATTCTGAAGGAAGGTCATTTTAGTTGGGTTTCATACCCAAAAAAAATTCTGGATAAAACATTTGTGCAAAATAAACAGGAACCTCATCGTTCCATGGAAGCCTTCCAAAGGCCGCAAGATGTCGATCATACAAATATTTTTCTTTGTCTGGGTGCTTGAAATACTGCACCTTCAACATTTTTCTTTTTGGCCCTTCCTTATAGTTAAACATTGACTTAGCATTATCTCTTGAAACTTTTTGTTTTATGTCCTACCATTTATCGGGACCTATCACTGTTTCTTTTCTCTTTCTCATCAATTCTACAGACGAATCAGTCGTTGGCCCCAAATTTTTGTACACTTTTACCATTTCACTCAATGAATGTGTAACTATTTCGAGGCTTTGTCTACTCTCAGAAGGTAGAGACAAAGCCTCAAGATCTCTTTGCAATTTTGCATGAAGGCTTTGACACCTTTGTAAGGTGCATTCCGCCATGTTCGTTTCCCATGGTATATCAGTAATCTCAGCCGGATAAGTTGTGCTGGGTTGACAGCCTTCTTCTTCAATATAGCGCGCTGCCCTGCGTCTTTTTTGACCATTGGCTCGAACATTTTTAGCCTCTGCATCAATATATATATAATTTCGTATATTAGAAAAAACACGTGTAAAAAAAGTTGTACAAATTTAATGAAAAAATATTGAAATTGATGGCAAATTTGATGTTGTTGGTTAACATCATCTCCAACATGACCCTGCTGAGAACCAACCCCAGAATGACGCTGCTGAGAACCAGACCCACAGTGACCCTGTTGAGAACCAGCAGCCGTTGATTGGCCTTTGGGGGAATAAATATCACCCCCTTCCCGCAACCTGCTACCACTCATCCCTCGACCGGTTGAACCTTGGCCATGCTCCATGGATGGAGTAGAAACCCTTCTCCTCTTGCCTCCTAAAAATTAAAATATGAAACTTATTAACAACTAATTTCACTCACAAAGTTAATAAAAAAATCAATTCCATATGTACACACATGTATGGAGATTTAAGATTATATTTAAATACCGTGAACATCCTCCGATCCCTGAACCTCCATATGGGATTTAGCTGATCTTCGTCTTTCGTCCTCCATGATATATATCTATTGGTCGGCATTCACAAAATAGATTTCAAAAAATCAATTTGTAATTTATTGTACACAAATTATGTAGAACACAACTTTCAAAACAATAATTGATCATGTGTGAAACATAGAACTAGTGGAGAAACCTAAGGAAAAACTATGTTTCCAAGTCGAACCTTTGTAGAGGTTCCAGTACCTGAGAGTAAAATCCAGTTTGGGGCTGTTAAATCCAGTATGTTCTATATTTCTTACATTTCTACCCTCCTATTTTTCTTTCCAATCAAGGTTTATAAAATAACATGAGAAGCAACATGAGACTTGGAACAATCATTTTCATTATCTATATGCAAGGCATGAAGGATTACTACAATTTGTACTTGGTTTTTTAAGAATATATCAAATAAAGTTTTTGAGAAGCAAATATGGCTTGTTCCTTAGTATTTGGCACTTAGAATTTCCATAACGCTTATAACCCCATCCTTACAATTTTTATAATTTCCATGATGAGACATTTGAATTTCCTTCACCATATTTCTTGTTAATGATTATAACCTTAAAATGGCTAGTATTGGTTTGTCATCATCATCTCAAAATGACCTGGCAGATGAAAATTTACCATGTCAATCATCATCACTTCACACCATCTCATACATGACCCCTTCTACATATTATATGCATGAATTTTTGGCATGTCATCCTCTCTACCTATCCCATGAATTATTGTGACAACAGGTGAATAAAATACAATTTATAAGCAGAGGATAGTTTCTAGTTTGTCCTCCTCCATCCGCCCCAGAGCTAGTGATTTCTCAATTTTCCACTTCCAACTTTCTATTCTCGAAATTCATTAGCAGCTAATTTTATCGATAGCCACACCACACTACATTAATGAACTCTACATTGTTTGTTATTGTAAAGTCCAATAACAAACAATGTTAATTGAGTTTAGTAGTGTATATAACAATTTCTTTGACTTCCAGGTGTGTTGTGACTATTAGTAGAATTAACTACCAAAATGAATTTCCAAAATAAAATGTTGGAAGAGAAAAATAGGCAATCACTGGATATGGAGTGGGTGGAGGAGGACAAACTTATAGTGATCCCTTCCTTATCAAATTTCCTTTATTCACCTAATGTCACAATCAATCATGGTCTAGGTAGAGGGGATGACCTACCATAAATTCAATCATATAATGTGTAGAAGGGTCATATGTAGATGGTGTGAAACGATGATTACAAACATGGTAATTTTTCATTTTTGAAATGATGATTACAAACCAGTGCTAGCCCATTAAAGGTTATAATCATTGGTGCCTAATGTGGGGTGGAAAATTTAAATCAAGTTCGTATCAAAGTACAATTTAGCTCATTTTAGTCAAGGTTAGTTAGAAGAATTAGCTATTGGTTTCTGCCTTCAATTTCCTCTGAAAATGAATGTGTACGTGATTTTGAGAGACATTAGAGGAATAAGGTCCAAATTTTTGATGAAAATGTGGTATGAAAGTAGAGGGTTTTAAAGGCAAGAATGTACAAGGCATAGTTGAGCCAAATGTTCTTCAAGAAGGGCCTAATTATTTGGGTCTTGGTAATGGAAAACAAGGAAAATGCTCCAAAGCCAAGGAGGCACATGAAGCTGTTCCAAGAAGGAAGTTTATTTCGTGTTCATTACCTCAAGCTTGTGAAGTTTGTGTTCATGATGAATGGAACATGTACATAGTTTATCTTAAATTTGTTGTGTTTTACGAATATTAAAATGAAGAACTTCTATTTAGATCCATTCCAGATATTGACTGCAGGGGCATTTACTAGATATGTCACCTTTCATAAAAGATGAGATCCAGAGGCTACCTGGCCCTTTAAAGACTTTGCCTATAGAAATTGTAGAAGTAAACACTAGAGGCATTAACAATATCAAAGAACGTTTTCATGCTCAGACATGGGAATGTGTCTCTTTCCCTACGCAAAAAAATAGTTCTTGAGGTATTTAATCTTCATAGACATGTCATCAAGCAACTCAATGTGATCATCCCTCCTTCCCTCCCTTGTAAAATAATTATGTTTTGCGGGTAAAAAAGCCAAAATATGGAGACAATTATCACCAAATCTAACGTACGATGCTGCATGATGGAGAATCTCTAGCGCTTTCCCATGTTAATATATTTAATAATCTCAATATTTATTTAAAAGTATCAATAGTATTTCAACAACATCACATTGTTCAAATCTCATGGTCGAAATACTATTTATACTTTTAAATAAATATTGAGATTATTAAATATATTACCAAGGGAAGCGCTATAGATTCTCCATCATGCATAATCGTACGTTGATGCTTATAGAGTGAAAAAACTGAAAGAATCAACTTGTAGGGTCATTTTAATGGGGGGTGGAGAATTCAGGTCTAAAACCTTTTGGAGTCAGTTTGAGGTATTAAATGACATTTCTGGGGGTCAAACGATTATATAATTTAAGTTGAAGGCCCATGAGATAAATATGACTTCTATGTGACATTTGTAAATTAAATCATCTATTTGATGTGTTATATGAACATAATTGGTATGCATATCTAAATAGTCCAAATGCTCATTCAAGACCATATGTAATCCTCATCTAACTTAGCCAGGGATTTGCAATACTATATTTGAGTTGGCTAGCTCCATTTCAAGATATTATGGTTATCCAAGAGGGGATATAAAAAATGAAAAGAAGAATGGAAAAGAGGATTTCATAATCAATGAGGGTCAAGATGATTCACATGATGAAGTGCAACTAAAAGAAGCGCCATTGAAATGGTTTGCTGACAGATGGTTAGATTTCTTATCCAATTAAGGCATAGCATGTATTTTGATGTTTCATGAATTTCTTTGCAAATTCAAAGTATGGTGCATGTTGCATGAAGCAAGATGTGGAAAGTAGAGTTATGTTGACACACTTAAATGCAACAAATATGGAAATTTGTACATGAGCTCTATTATTTGACTTAAGAGTCAGTTGTTTGAAGAGGCATTTTTTGTCAACTTGTGTTTGGTTGATGGTTTTGTACACCAATATGTAAGAGTACATGGACATATTCACATGATGTGATTTTTTTTTTCTTTGAAGGAGAAAAATGATATGTCAGCGAGCTATGTTTCTTGCATGATGTGTTTTCAGTTTGATGGTTTTGTTTGTGACAAGACATATTCACATGATGTGAATTTTTTTTTCTTTGAAGGAGAAATGATATGTCAGCGAGCTATGTTTCTTGCATGATGTGTTTTCAGTTTGATGGTTTTGTTTGTGACAAGATGTCACAAGATTTTGCGAAGGTCCACTCTTGAGCGAGAGCCTCATGATTACAACCTATTCATGAGAATCAAATGGGAGTGCATCCTTATTTTGAAAACAAGTAGGATTCTAAGCTACCTAGGACTCAAACCATCATTTTTAAATTTGAAATATAATGGTGTGTTGTTTCAATGCCTGAATACACAACCCTAACACATGAAATCACTAATCTAATTACACATGAAATAAATAGTTATTTTCTCCAACATTAAAAATATAACTAAAAACTAAATTCAACATAGTTGAAAGAAAAAGAAGCACCATTGAAATGGTTTGCTGACAGATGGTTAGATTTCTTATCCAATTAAGGCCTAGCATGTATTTTGATGTTTCATGAATTTCTTTGCAAATTCAAAGTATGGTGCATGTTGCATGAAGCAAGATCTTGAAAGTAGAGTTATGTTAGACACACTTAAATGCAACAAATATGGAAATTTGTACATGAGCTCTATTATTTGACTTAAGAGTCAGTTGTTTGAAGAGGCATGTTTTGTCGACTTGTATTTGGTTGATGGTTTTGTACACCAATATGTAAGAGTACATGGAGATATTCAGATGATGTGAATTTTTTTTTCTTTGAAGGAGAAAAATGATGTGTTTTCAGTTTGATGGTTTTGTTTGTGACAAGACGTCACAAGATTTTGCGAAGGTCCACTCTTGAGCGAGAGCCTCATGATTACAACCTATGCATGAGAATCAAATGGGAGTGCATCCTTATTTTGAAAAAAATTAGGATTCTAAGCTACCTAGGACTCAAACCATCATTTTTAAATTTGAAATATCATGGTGTGTTGTTTCAATGCCTGAATCCACAACCCTAACACATGAAATCACTAATCTAATTACACATGAAATAAATAGTTATTTCCTCCAACATTAAAAATATAACTAAAAACTAAATTCAACATATTTGAAAGAAAAAGAAGCGCCATTGAAATGGTTTGCTGATAGATGGTTAGATTTCTTATCCAATTAAGGCCTAGCATGTATTTTGATGTTTCATGAATTTCTTTGCGAATTAAAAGTATGGTGCATGTTGCATGAAGCAAGATGTTGAAAGTAGAGTTATGTTAGACACACTTAAATGCAACAAATATGGAAATTTGTACATGAGCTCTATTATTTGACTTAAGAGTTAGTTGTTTTAAGAGGCATGTTTTGTCGACTTTTGTTTGGTTGATGGTTTTGTACACCAATATGTAAGATTACATGGACATATTCACATGATTTGAGTTTTTTTTTCTTTGAAGGAGAAAAATGATGTGTTTTCAGTTTGATGGTTTTGTTTGTGACAAGACGTCACAAGATTTTGTGAAGGTTCACTCTTGAGCGAGAGCCTCATGATTACAACCTATTCATGAGAATCAAATGGGAGTGCATCCTTATTTTGAAAACAAGTAGGATTCTAAGCTACCTAGGACTCAAACCATCACTTTTAAATTTGAAATATCATGGTGTGTTGTTTCAATGCCTGAATCCACAACCCTAACACATGAAATCACTAATCTAATTACACATGAAATAAATAGTTATTTTCTCCAACATTAAAAACATAACTAAAAACTAAATTCAACATAGTTTAAAGAAAAAGAAGCGCCATTGAAATGGTTTGCTGACAGATGGTTAGATTTCTTATCCAATTAAGGCCTAGCATGTATTTTGATGTTTCATGAATTTCTTTGCAAATTAAAAGTATGGTGCATGTTGCATGAAGCAAGATGTTGAAAGTAGAGTTATGTTGACACACTTAAATGCAACAAATATGGAAATTTGTACATGAGCTCTATTATTTGACTTAAGAGTCAGTTGTTTGAAGAGGCATGTTTTATCAACTTGTGTTTGGTTGATGGTTTTGTACACCAATATGTAAGAGTACATGGACATATTCACATGATGTGAATTTTTTTTTTCTTTGAAGGAGAAAAATGATGTGTTTTCAGTTTGATGGTTTTGTTTGTGACAAGGCGTCACAAGATTTTGCGAAGGTCCACTCTTGAGCGAGAGCCTCATGATTACAACCTATCCGTGAGAATCAAATGGGAGTGCATCCTTATTTTGAAAACAAGTAGGATTCTAAGCTACCTAGGACTCAAACCATCTTTTTTAAATTTGAAATATAATGGTGTTGTTTCAATGCCTGAATCCACAACCCTAACACATGAAATCACTAATCTAATTACACATGAAATAAATAGTTATTTTCTCCAACATTAAAAATATAGCTAAAAACTAAATTCAACATAGTTGAAAGAAAAAGAAGCGCCATTGAAATGGTTTGCTGACAAATGGTTAAAGATTTCTTATCCAATTAAGGCCTAGCATGTATTTTGATGTTTCATGAATTTCTTTGCAAATTCAAAGTATGGTGCATGTTGCATGAAGCAAGATGTTGAAAGTAGAGTTATGTTAGACACTTAAATGCAACAAATATGGAAATTTGTACATGAGCTCTATTATTTGACTTAAGAGTCAGTTGTTTGAAGAGGCATGTTTTATCGACTTGTGTTTGGTTGATGGTTTTGTACACCAATATGTAAGAGTACATGGAGATATTCACATGATGTGAATTTTTTTTTCTTTGAAGGAGAAAAATGATGTGTTTTCAATTTGATGGTTTTGTTTGTGACAAGACGTCACAAAATTTTGCGAAGGTGCACTCTTGAGCGAGAGCCTCATGATTACAACCTATGCATGAGAATCAAATGGGAGTGCATCCTTATTTTGAAAACAAGTAGGATTCTAAGCTACCTAGGACTCAAACCATCATTTTTAAATTTGAAATATCATGGTGTGTTGTTTCAATGCCTGAATCGACAACCCTAACACATGAAATCACTAATCTAATTACACATGAAATAAATAGCTATTTTCTCCAACATTAAAAATATAACTAAAAACTAAATTCAAAATAGTTGAAAGAAAAAGAAAATGGAACTTTAAACATTCAATGAAAATTTCTAAATAAGAACATTGAAATTATAAGTTTCTTTCTTACACAGTTTAAGATTTGGGGTGTAAAGTTTTTTTCAAAAATTCTATTAAACTTTTTGATGCTTATAACATTGAATATATGTATATAATTCTTCTATAAATACTTAAATGTTTAGTTTTTTTATTTTTAATAGAATTTGCAAATTTAACTAAGCTTAGGAACAAAAGTGACTCCAACTTCAACCTCTCCCATAATATTTGAAAATGTATACACCTCATAAATAATTTTTTCTATACATATATAAATGAGTATTAACTATAATAAAGAAAATTATCTATCAATTTCATAATTTAAATATATTAAATATTAAAGTGACATTTTTATCTCTAAAATTTTAAATAAAAAATAAACATATTATTCATTCTTATTAAATCATCTCGAGGTTAAATCATCTTAGTTTAAATTTTTGCAAATAAGTCAGTATTAAAAGAGATACAAGTTTGCAAATTCCATGGTCTTACAAAATACTTTTAATTTGCTCAACAAGAAGGGAGGATTGAACAATCGATTATGGGTGAAGTTCATACAAATGTTATAAATTGTATAGTTTTTTAATATTTGAAAATGTGTAGACTTCATGAATAATTTTTTCTATGTATATATTTAAAATAAATAAAATTATCTACAAATTTCACAATTTAAATATATTAAATATAATCATATTAATTATAAATGGAACCATACAAGTCATGCACAGATAAATGCAATACAATTGTACTTCAATGGATCTAGTTGAGACTACGTTCCTCCTCGCTGGTTCACACAACTATTTTGGTTAGCTACCTGACATTAACGAATGGAAGCTCCACTGCTCTAATAGACTCTCTCTCAGTATTATCAGGTTAGATCTAGCAATATGGGAGAGGGTCCTTCTAAAGAACTAAAAACTGCTTTGGAGCAATAGCTGAAGTTTGCTTTGCTGCAACTAAGACATCTTGTTCTTGTGCAAAGCCACAGGGTAGGAAGACCGTTGATTGGTACTGTATTCTGAAGGTAGAAGAGAATGCTGAAATTGATGTGGTACGCAGAAGATACCGTCAACTTGCATTGTTACTTCAGCCAGACAAAAAAAAACATCCAAAAGCAGAGACTGCATTTAAAGTGAATACTTAGCCTTATTTGGTCTGAATATGCTAGACTAGTTTGGCCTAAATCTGCCATAAAGAGGAACAACTCTGAGGTTGTGTCTAATGATCAAATCTAAAATGCATGAATAAGCAACATAGTAATTCTCTGAAGGATGTATCTGTCAACAGTTAAAGAAGAACCAGAATCAACTTCTATAGGAACAATTTCTTTTCTTAAAAAAACCTTAAAAGGAATTGAATTAAATCAACAAATCTCTGTAATGACCTAGGCTGAGTAAACCAAATTTATCAATAGTGACCGTATGAAATGCACTACCAAAAAATTACTAAGCATGTCATTAAAGGTGAAGGAAATTAGCGAAATCACCGCCTTGGCTCACCCACGAACCTGTGCTGGAATGGACGACTACACTTTATGGATGGGTGGACGTGGACGAACACTCTTTACGCCTATGCATGTCTTTTAGACAAGAGAAAACGGGCAATATATAATTTTGAAAGAAAAAAAATTTCATGTAAGAAATGCCCAAATATGGTGCAGAGAACATCATCTGTTTCTGATGAAGTTCAGCTTGGAGAACATCATCATATGGTGCCCAGGTTATGAATAATACTTTCCAGTCGAGTAGAGCATCAT
>JAXQQM020063349.1:0-53599 GCA_034641835.2 Pinus albicaulis
AAAAATAAATTTCATGAGAAGATTTGTCCTGAACTATGCTGAAATTGTCAGAAACATAACATATATGCTGAAGAAGAATACAGAAGTAAAGTGGGATAAGGATGCTAGAGAATCCTTTGCTAGGATTAAAGAATCCCTTCAGGAAGCTCTAGTTCTAATCAGTCCAGACTATCAAAAGGATTTTCAAGTATTTTCATTTTCATCACCTACTACCATTGCTCTTGTGCTATTGTAGAAGAATGAAAATGGTAAAGAACAACCTGTGGCATTTTTCATTAAAGTTCTCAGGGACGCTGAACTCAAATATAACATTTTGGAAAAAAAGGTGTATGCTTTAGTTAAATATTTAAAAGCATTCGGGACTTATGTGCTGCAGTCTCAAATAGTCGCTTATGTTCCTAACTCTGTTGTGAAAGATGTGTTAGTTCAAAGTGATGTTGAAGGTAAAAGAGGAAAGTGGATAGCTAAAATCCAAGAGTATGACTTAGATATCAAGCCTACCAAATTTGTCAAAGGTCAGGGTTTGGAAAAACTGTTGACAGGGTCAAATTTTCAAGCTTTGGGGATTAGTTTGCTGGAACCCTTAGATGAAGCTATTGATGAAAGGAGTCAGAGCATTACAAAGGCAGCAATTAAATACAAATTCTTGTGCTCTGATTGGTATAAGGATATTGTTCATTACTTATGTTTTTTCTCTTGTCCAACCTCACTAAACAGAACAAAATACAAAGCTCTTAAGCTCAAATCCCAACCATATGTCATAATTGATGCTAAGTTATATTGGAAGGATCCTACTGGCATCTTGTTGTTGTGCTTGACAGAAGGTGAATCAATGGAAGTTGTAAAATAATATCATGAGAATCTATGTGGAGGTCATTATAGTTGGAAGGTTACTGCTCATAAAATCCTCAAATCAGGTTTTTACTGGCCCTCCTTGTTTTTTGATGTATACAGACTAGTTAGAAGCTGCCATAAATGTCAGTTATTTGTAGAAAATAAAAGGTTATCTCCTCTACCTCTTCTCCCAATGTTCATTGAAGAACCTTTAGGCAATGGGGATTATTTTTTATTGGAGAAATTAATCCACCATCAAGTGGACAGTTCAAATGGATTCTGACTTCTACTGACTATTTCACAAAGTGGGTGGAGGAAATACCTACCAGAAAGGCTAATGACTAGGTAGTAATGAAATTTCTGGAAGAAAACATCTTCAGTAGGTTTGGGTGTCCAATCAAGATTGTAACTAACAATGCTCAGGTATTCAATTCAGTTTGATTCATTATTTTTTGTCAAACATATAATGTCATTCTATCTCATTCTACAACATATCATCCTCAAGGGAATGGGCTAGCTGAATCTTCCAACAAGACATTGGACAAGATTTTGAAGAAGACAATTAATGAAAATCAGAAAAACTGGGATTCAAAATTGACATTTGCTCTTTGGGCAGTACGAGTAACTACTAGAAGATCTACAGGCAAGTCCCCTTATGAACTAGTTTATGGAACTCAATATTTATTTCCTACTCAGTTGGCTAGACTAGTGATTTATTTTCTTCAAGAAGCACAAGAAGAACCTAATGCGTTGGTGAGAAGGTTGAACAAGGTTATAGAATCAAATGACAGTAGGAACAAAGTCAGAGAAAATTTGATCACCTATCAAGAAAATATGAATTCTATTTTTGATAAAAAAGAAAAAGAGATTCTTTTTCAAACTAGAGATTTAGTATTCAGATGGGATACCAGAAGAGAAGAGAAGGGAAAACATGGTAAGTTCGACCCACTCTGTATGGCCCATACAATATTGTTGAGGTTAGATCAAATAACACATTTATTCTAGAAAATCTTGATGGAGAGATAGTATAGCTGCTTGTGAATGGGCAGTATCTCAAGCATTATTTCCAACATTGAGATTTTATGGTCCACCATTGTACATATTTGGATTTCTCATTGTTCATATTTCATCAAACAAAATTTGACTCCATACCTAAAGTGAAGGCACTAATCTGCAGTTCTTAGTGTTTCGTGGAAAAAAACACTACACCCAGGTGGAGCCAGATGTTGTGGCTCATTTGCAATATCCTTTATTTTAATTTTTTAAAAATACAAAAAAATGGAAAAATATATAAATATGTTAAAGTAGAGCTTCTTCATACTTTAACTAAAGTTGTAATGTTTTTGTAAATTTAAAGTTCAACACTTTGAAGGATCCGCGAAGGTGGGTCCTAATGCTTCGGTTAATGTTTAAGCAAGTAATCGAGTGGGATCCGAGAATTTTCTTATCAGAGGATAAAGACGGCAGCACATTCAACGCATGAGTTAATGGGAAGGGTGCCTCCACAGTTGACCCTATTGACTGACCAGTCGATCTTGATCGACGGTCTGGATTCACTGCAAGGGAAAGGCCCCGATGAGCGCTCTGTACCCCAGAGGCATCCCATAGTGACATAAGCTGCTAGTTGGTGACAAATTTCAGCCATGTCACGATATCATTTAATGGTATCTTGTGCGTCAAATCAACATTTAATTTCAAGACCCTGGGCCATCTATTTAAACCTGTTTTTCTTTTCAAAAGTTAAATGTTATTCCTTTGTATTTTTCAACCCTGATTGCACCATTGTTTTCCATTGTTGTTCACCACCCTGAGCTGTATCACGGCGAAACTTCCATCCCTCTCTGGCTCATCTAGTCATATTCCTCTCATGGACACTGAGAGGGATATTCGAGATACTATTTTCTCTATAGAACACCTCCCATTTTATCATCAGGTCTGTTTGAATGACAAATCATGTCCTATTTTCTCTGCCATGGCCAAGTCAGGCATACTATTTGTTTGTATCCCTAGGACTCATCTTTTTCCTGAGTTTGTGCACTGGCTGGTATCTGTTATGTATCTCAGTAAATGTTTTGTAATGAATTGCCTAGGAGAGAATGTTCTACAAGTCTCGGCCTAGTTAATTCGTCAAGCATTATGTTACCCAGAGTCTGAATCTTATGTTCAATTCACTAACGAATCATTGGCAACGTATTATGATAATCTTGCAGGACAAGAATTCACCTAGTTTGCCTTCTTCCTAAGGCCAGGCATGAAGCGGTTTGCACCAGATAGTAAAGAATTCTCCATAGAATTTTTTGATGCAGAGGTTCGGCCAGTGTTGAGGTGTATATTAAAGATATTGGGAAAGGAGGATGACAACTTAATTGATAAATCGGTACTGGGATTATTTGCGTTGATGATGAAGCCGAGAGTAGTGCTGGATATCCCTTCTTACTGGCAAGAGGTCGTCAATACTCAACTCATGATTTTATCACTCACTGGGTCATTCAGGTTCCCTTCTCTTATCATTTATCTCTTTTTATATAAAAATGTGGAATAATTCTTGCATTTGGGGTTGAACATCATGGATATAAATAAAAAGAGGCAGTCAGTAGTGTTTTGGACTAATGTAGTAAGAGAGGAAGAAAATGAGGAGGGGTTGTTTGATTTTTCAAATCATTTCATGTCTATTGCCTATAATATTTTTAATGGGGTTTCCCCCCATGTTTCTTGCCAAAGGCTCAAGAATTTCTTCAGTTGGGTACAATTGTAAATTTGGAGATTGGTATGTGTATGAATATTACTCAGAGATCAGACTTTATGGGGCTAGGATAGAACCATATAGGCTTCCCACATTTTTTCCTATGATATTATTTACCTTAGAATTCATTAGGAGAAGTTTGGATGTAGACCAAATACATTTTATACCAATGAAAAAGGGTCACATGTTTAAATTATGTTGTCTGTGGGTCCATTTATAGTCAACATGAGGTAAGCAGCTGATGAGGTTAATAAGATGTTAGATGGTATGCAATTGTTGTTAGGAGATAAATGGGCTTATGATCCTCATAAATTAATTTCAAACAGGAGAGTTGAAAATGGTTACTCAACATTTGTTCATGATAGTAGACCTGACATAGAGAAGTTAGCCAATAAGAGTTTTGCAGGTTCTGCTAGTTCTAGCATACAAAAGCCTATCATATCTGAAAAATCAAGTAAGAGGAGTAAAGAGGTGATTGTAGATTCAAAAGACGAAGAGCAGAGAGCCGAAAAGAGAACAAAATTCAATGAATACATAACAGGTGCTCAAGATGGTTTCTTGCTTCAACTAGGAGATGAACATAATGTTCCAGCCTCACTAAGAAGACATGGAGATGCTTAGGAGAAAATACCTTTGATTAAACAAGTATTTGCTTAAATTGCTGAAAGGAATAAAAAGATGAAGGCTAGCATGGAGGCACATGCCGAATATCAAGTAACTCTGGACTAGACAAGATTGTTGATTGCCATGGATCTAGAAAAAGATCGGTTTAAAATTTCTCTTTATCAGCCTTCTGATATGACTATAGGGTCATAAAGTAATTTCAATACTGTAAATTTAACTGTTGATGTGAGAAATATTCCCTTTTATGATAAAGTCAATTTACACATCCAAACAGGTCAATTAATAGTGAATGATCTGACCAAAACTAATGCAATGTCTCTTAAGGTAGAGAATATGCTAGGGAAGTTGATCAAGCAACTGAAATTAGAGAAATCCAACTCCAGAGCCTTAACAACCCAAAATGAAGAACTAAAGAAGATAATTGTGAAGATTGGAATAGATCCAAAAGATAGGTTTGCCGTGTAGAAGTTACTATAAAGTGTAGAATCAGAGATTTCTGTGTTAAAGAAAAATTTTAAATTACCTACAGGGGAGCATTCAATGGAAGCAGAGGTGGCAGAAGTGGAAAGTGAAAAGGAAATCCTTCTTCAGCAGCTCTTACAAAAAGAAGAAGAAATTCTAAGTTGAAAGAAACTGTACTGAAATTGCAAAGCCAAATTGATTCTCATTCCTGTACTATCATTTTTCCATCTGGAAATGATGATCCAGCAGCACAGTTATCTCAATTAAACATTGAACTGAAAATGGAAGAGAGAGATCTCAAAAAGGCACAGAATGATCTGGAAACAATAACAAAAATAATGCAGGTCAAGGATGGATAAATTGATAAGTACAGGATAGATTGTTAAAAAACTAATGCTGAAATCAAGAGTCTAAAGGAGAAATTGAAGGGAAATATAACTTTGATACAGGCTAAAGATATCATCTAGAATGAAATCATTGGAGAGATAAAAGCAGCCTGGGGATATTTAAATATTGTATCAAAAGAGAAAAGCATTGTCAGAGATTTTGAGGAGAAATTTATGGAAGATAAGGAGAAGACCATTAACAGAGCCATATGGGCAAAGAAGTTTATTGATCTCATTGATTCAAAGACTGATCAGGAGTTAGAGGAAAGTGATATTAAAGATAGGAACCTATATGCTGTAGAGATTAACAAGTTGATTGTTAAAAATACTTGTAGTAAGACCACTGAAAAGAAGTTGACAGAGATTAAAGAAGTAGTGAACAGATTTGATAATTTGTATGACAAGAGAGCCATTGCAGGATTGCCATAATGCTGGGACCTTAAAGGCAGTCTTTTATCATGGGATTCCTATGAACTATTATTGGTATTGGAAAAAATTAAGGTGGATAATACTCATGAGAAGACTTAGATCCTAAAAGGAACAACAATTATTAGCTTTTTTCAGAGGCATTTTCAGTTATTATGGATGGTGAAGACTTTATTTACAGAGTGACCAACATTCAACAGGGTCACTGCCTTTATGCTAGAATACCACAAGCTAATCAACTCTCCTAAGATAAACATTGAAGTATGGAAGAAATGAAGAGCGTGGATGGTTGTTCTACCTAACGATCCCTCATCTTCTAAGAAAGACAAGTCATCCAATCAGGAGAATGTAGCAGCAACGGAGCCAATTCATATTCAGCAAATAGATTAGAGTTTTAGTTTTATTTTATCTTTTTAAGAGAGTTCAATTGTAATGAGATATTGTGATAAGATGTAATAGGTAGTTTAAACAGTTTCAAGTAGTTAGAGCAGGTAAGATTAGTTTCAGCAGTTACAAACTGCTTTACATTGTATTTAAAGAGGAAGAGAAGAAATGAAAAGGTTTCGAGTTTTGTACCTTTGGACTACTGCAAATTTTGTACTCAATTTTGTGATGATTAATGAATGAAGATCAAGATTCTTGCATCTATTTTTGTTGATATGTTTGCTTGTTTCCATTCTATCTTTTCCTTCTATGAATGAAATGAAATAATGTAGTTGCAGGTCTCTTTTTACATATGTGAATAAGAGTTAAATATTCTTAATCGGTGCTCCTTCATTTTAACTATTCCACACACATAAAATTATTCTGAAGTTTAAAGTGATAGATCCTGTCTATCAGCATATCAGTTTGAGCTTCCTTCATGTTCTTCCTTTCACTCCAATTAATATCAATAGATAATGGCATTGTGAAGCATTTATTACATCATATTCTTAAGGGTTTCAATAATTAATATTTGAAGGTGATTAAGCAAAGACTATCTGATATCATATTTTTGTGACATATATATATATATATATATATATAAATGTCTTGAGCATTGATTCCTTACCACATCCAAGGGATTGTTTCTTAAGATACAACACCTGGTATCATAGATCTGTAGGAAGGTAGGCAACCTCCTACTCCTCATTCGAATCCATTCATCCCAATGTGGACGATGAATCATGCCAAACTCAATCTTTGTCTCCACCCATTATTGAATACCAACATCCTCCATATGAATAGCTTGGAACTCCATGAAATGTTGAAGTGCACCTACATTGAGGTCTCTCCATGAGATCCTCTCATCAATGGCCCATTGGAACCCATAAGGCTCCATACATGTTGTAGGTAGAGATTCCTCTTTGAGCTGTGAAGAGCTCATCAAGAAAAAATCATATTGACAATGGAAAGTACTCTCCATCACAATATGTCTACCATTTATCATCTGTCCCTCTAGTGCTTCATGAATGAAACGACCTTTGGAATGCTCTAAGAATAATGGGGCCCTCTTCTCATCACTGCTGCTAAGTGACAACACTATAGATCTGCATGGTGATTCATGTGTTGTCCCATGGCAACATACAATGCTAAACTCATAGTCTAGCATTATACTGAATAGGATTGTGCTCCTCCCATATTCTGCAACTCCACACTTCAACACAAAGTGTTGGGTGTGGCTCAACCATGACAAACTGGGATAGAAATACATCTTCTCCTTGATCAAATCAAGGGTCCTCTGTGCAGTGATAATTTTTTGCTCCAAATTAGCAAGGTTCTCTAATCCTTGGTTATGAAATTTCCCAGATGGCATGGTATGACAAATATCAATATGAGGTACTGAAATAATATGAGATGAAAGTATGTGCAAACCTTGGATATCCTGAATCTTGGGAACATCTTGCACATCTACAAGCGTTCCTCAAACCAATGCAATGTATCGGCGCTGGTATCTACCTCCTCCTCCTCATTCATCTCATGGATCATGCATGGGGCTCCAAATGTCAAGAGCTTTAGACCATCTTGAAAAGATGCAAGTAATCCTCGTCCTGATGTAAGTACATCTGCAACTGGTGGTGGTGGTAGAGGCTCCTCCTCCTCAGTGATAATGAGGACATATTCCTTGGGCTCTTCATGTATTAACTCCTCAATGATGTGAGATTTCACTATGTGATATGTCTCCAGTTTCTTTCTACCAAACTTATTCTTCAATCTTAGAACAAAATATGCATAAGAATACACTCTCATGTGTGACAAGTGACTGAACCACCAATCTCCTGCTTCACCTTCTAGGTGCAGCATTGGAATCTCCATAGCCTCTCTTTCTGCTACAGGACATTGTAGAAATAATGTAGCTAATTCTTCCCTCCAAGCCCTAAATGTTCTTGTGGAATATACATCAAATGTAGGCAAGAAGAATATATGCCTTTGTCTTCTATTTTTTCTTCGGGATCACCTTTCTTATTTGAGTTGAAAAACTGTTTGAGAGAGAGAGATTCTCCTTCAATTCTCTAGGTTGTGCTTTTTAATCAGACATATATTTACTTAGGGTCTCATGCCTTAAGTATCCTTCATATTCACACCATTCCCTTTCCTTTTCAAAGGAAGTGGATCTAGTAGAATAATGTGAAGCTCTTTGCTTCTCCGCTTGATTCTCATGTTGATAGGAAGTGCTAGGACCTTCCTCATCAAATCTTCTCAGATCCTTCCTTTGCCTTTCTCTCTTCATTTTATTGACCTCCTTGGAGAGATCTTGCATGGATCTAAAGAGAAGAGTGGCAAAACTGCAATCCTCCTTCATGATAGATCTCTACTCTCTGCTTCTTCTTTTGATGCAAAAGATGAAGTGCCCATAAGTTGAACCAAAGATCATGCTCTGATACCACTGTAGTATCCCAAAAGGGAGAATATAGTATTAATAAAACACAATATAAGAACTGCAGAAAAGTACAAATTTAATCTAAATACACCATCAAAATGTATAGAATAGCTGATCCATTTTATTATATAGGAGGTGGATAAATAGTACAACAATGCTTAAAATATGAGACACTCAAGCCAAAGAGATGGCCTAGAATGACCCTGAAATGATCCCACAAGAGGGACTGCATAACTGCTAAACTGATGGAAGGGAAAATGCGATGTCCCTGCTGCAAATGTTGGGGCTGCAACTGTTGGAAAGATGTAGCAGTGTAGATATGGAAGTTCTGGAGCTCTGATGATGCTGAAACTTTAGATAGGGGCTCTATTATGGATACCCAAGATAACCCAGAAAGTGTTTTCCAGATCTATCAATCTAAGAAAATCACCCTCTTAGGGATTACACTATGTAGCGGTTGGGTATGCAGATCAGAAGAAATATCTGACAAAAATATGGCTCCAATATGATACACAATTAGATCTATGCTTGGAGGGTTGATCCCTTCACTAGATCCTCAAGCTAGAAGCTCAAGATCTAGCTCCTCTATCCTTCTCCACTGATTGCAATTGCTACTACACAACTACTGCCAAAAACTGCACTGTCAAGGATGGAGGCTCTATACCCTGATAGTGGATGCTGAAATGTAGCTCAAGAATGATGGAAATAGTATGCCCAAGGTGAAGGAATGGTCCCTCACAGGGTTTCCAGCTGAAAAAATGAAAACATCCCTCCTCCAATGGATCTACAATACTGGACTGTGCAATCCTTGAGGGGACTGCTACTACATGGAGGTATGAAATGTTTTTCTGAATGCTGGATATGAATATACAAGTCCTGGAAGGTTGAACATGAAGCACAAGGTGAAAGGATGAATCCTCTGCCGGTTTCCTGGCTGAAGTGCTATAAACAACCACCACCTTTCAAACCCTCAAGCAGGAATGCATTATTCCTGTCACTGAATGTGCATAAGAGAGTGGTTGAATGTGGCACCAATATTTGATGATGAATGGAGCTCAATAGAAACCTTCCCAAAGTAGGAAATCGAAGTCCCCCATGGGTAAGGGTGGGATTTCCACTTAGAAACAACCGTAGGCTAAACAACACTGCAGACTTAACTAAACAACATAAGCATGCATAGAAATGTCACATGACAAATCTAGATCTAAACAGGTCAGAAATAATAATACAAAGCTTGCCTTCTGTTGTACCTTCATCTTCATTATATAGATTATGATCCTCCCATAGCCCTGGCCCACCTCATAACTGCATTGTACTTGTGACCACTAGCCTCCATGAAGACTGTGTTGTCTCTTCATGATCTCCATCATGTCTGAATTTAATTCTCACTCTCTCCATCATGTGTGCATTAGATGCACCACTTCCTCCACTATCTCATCATAAGTGCTTTATGATATTACTTTGAATGTACCATGATCTCAGTTGACCTCCTCCAAGATCCTCATGATTTTACATTAAGGATCCATGATCTCCACTCTTCCTTCATTTAAGAAGTTTCTCCATGTTGGAAATATGATTCTTATGTCTTAATATGTTGTCCTTGATGGAAACTCTCTGGTAAAATATGGAGCATATGTCTTCTGGAGAAGCTCAGTAGTTTGCAAAAGGTCTATCAGAAGAAATGTGTAATGTCCAGCAGAAGATTGATTAATATTCATATTGCAGGTTCTATACACGGGTTTGTATAGGCCAAGTCGTGTATACACACAGATAAGAACGATCCAAGTCGCGTATACCTTTTGTGCTCTAAAAAGATGATACCAGGGGCCATTGCCATGGTATTAGCCAACAGTATTGAGTGTTGTGTCGTCTATTTTGATTCCGTCCAAGAATACCATCGGCCGTTGTGTGGTTTTGACTCATGGTATTGGTAAACGATAAATCTATATAAGGAGAAGAATATCATAGTGCAAGGTGTGCATGGGTAAGGGTTGTCACTAAATAATTATCTCTGAAATATATCTGCATGGGATGAAATCTGTTTTATTGGTAGATCTGAATCTATGATGCACCCTTGGATACAATGATGGTTTAGGATCTCTAGACCTAAAATGACTATGTTCCTGCATGATCTATTGAAGTGATGATTAGATCTGTGATCTGGCGCATGTTTGCTGAAGTGAAATGAAGAAATATGGGTCAGTTCTATAGATCTTATACATACTGCAAAGTCAATATTTACAGATCTATACGCTAGTTCGTCTTGGTAAAAGCACATATATATGTGACTTTGTCTTAGAAAAGGCGCGTATGGAAGTAAGGGTTTTTTGAAGCTTATTGTAGAGGTTTTCTGTTTATTGTTGTTGTATTTTTGCTATCTGTCAATGAAGTCTTCATGTAGATCTGGGATGCTTGAATGTTGTATATGCTGCTAAGTTGATTATGTACAAATCTTATTAATGAGTGAGTAAGTATGTTTTATGATGTCTGACTGATCAAGGGTTCTACAATACTAAAAGGATATATGACTGAAAGCCTCAGATCTAGATCTGAGACTGACCATATTCTGGAATATCAATATTCATAGATCTATACGCAGGTTGGTGTGAAGGAAAGTGCGTATACATGAGGGTTCAGTAAAAAAAAGTAGCTTATGAATTTTAAGATAATGAATGTTCAGGGTTGAGTTTGATTCTGCATACTGATTCTGAAATATGGGTTATTAATGCGTTCTAGTTACAGTGATCTCACTTTTATGATTGAAGTATTGGGTGAAGTTTATTATTGTTGTTCTTTAGGAAGAGTCGTGTTGAAGTTGTGTGATCCAGTATGAAAATTGATGAAACATGGTCTGCATTGGTTCTGAGGGTTGAAGCCTTCAATGTGGAAGTAGAAGCTGGTGTTTTGATCAGGGGGTTGAAGCTCCCTTGTAGTAGTGGCTGGTAAAAGATATCAAGGGGTTGTATCTCCCTTCCAGTTGCAGCTGGAAAATGAGAGAAGGTTGCAGCCTTCTCCAAGTAGATGCCTGCGTACTGATATGAGCCTACATCAGTACAAAATTGTAAATATTTTTCCATATAATAAATATTGAAGACAGAGACGAAAGCAGCGGTGGTTTTCTCTCGAATTGGGTTTCCAACTTAAATCTTGGTGTTCATGTGTGATGCTCTTATGTGATGATTTATTATGCGGCTATTTCACATACTTACTTCTTAACTAACTGATGCATAACTGATACGCTAAGTTAAATTTTGTTTCTGAAAGTTTATCTAACAATAAATGTATCTCAGTATACACAAGTTTATGTTGGTATATCCGCGTGCATACACAAGTTGGGTTCATTAAAGTTGCATATGGAATTCAGTAAAGAAAAGGTTAAAATTATCAGTAAGCTCTAAATACTGATTCACCGCCCCCCCCTCTCAGTATTTTTCCCAAAAATTGGTATCAGAGAAAGTCCTTCTGAAGATGCTTAATCACTAGAAGGAAGATCACCTAAGATGAGAAATCAAGATGGGACAACATCTATCAAGCCTCCTCTCTTCAACGGAAACAACTCAATCTTCTGGAAGACAAGGACAAGATCCTATGTTTAGTCTCTTGGAGCAGATGTATGGGCTATAGTTGAAGGAGGTTATCAATATCCAGCTTCACTTCCAACAGATGTAGCAGCAAGAAAGAACTATGAAACCAATGCAAAGGTAGTCAATGCATTATTGGGAAGTTTGACTGAATCATAATTTGTCAAAGTCATGCAGTTGAATACAGCAAAGGAGATATGGGACAAAATAATTCTAAGCTATGAAGGTGATGCCAAGGTAAAAGGTGCTGAACTCCAAAATCTCAGAATTCAATATGAAAAAATCAGAATGCATAATGAGGAAAGCATTGCCACTTTCTTTTTACGTCTAGATGATATTGTAAATTTTATGAGAAATCTGGGTGAAACCATAACTAACACTACTCTGGTAGAAAAGGTTTTAAGATCTCTAACTCCCAAATTCAAGTCAAAAGTGTCTGTTATTGAAGAGAAGCAGTATCTACAAACTCTTACTATTGTTCAACTTCATGGGATTCTGACTTCTTTTGAAATGAGAAAAGGAGGTCCATCTGAAGTCAAAGAAGCTGTCTTCAGAGCTACTGAAAAGGGAAAGGAGGCAGAAGAACAAGAAGGATCAGGATATGTTTCAAAAGAAGATGAGATAAATTTTGTAAAGAAGCTACAACTTGGCACTGGAAGGTTCAGAGGTAAGCTTCCTTTTAAATGTTTTGCTTGTGGAAGAGTTGGTCATTATGCTGCTAAATTTCCCCATAAAGATAGTCATGAAAAGGGAAAGGAAGTGGCTAAAGGAAATAAGAAATGGTTTATCAATAGAAAAAGTTATTATACTCATGAAGATAGTGATGGTCTATCAAATAGTGAAGAAGGAGAATCCAATCAAGATATTAGACTACTCATGGCTTTTGAAAAAGACTCTAGTGAGGCTAAAGATACTTTTATGGATGCATTAGAAGAAAATGACTTTCTTGAAGAAATAAATCATCTCAAAATATGTTTGGAAGAAAACAAAATTTCCATAGATACTCTAAAAAATCAGCTTATAGAAAAGGAGAAGCACAATGAGAAATTAGAATGTGAAATAGTAAGTCTAAGAAAGGAAATTGAGAAAGTGAAAACTTTAAATCTTAGATTTGCTAAAGGATCTGAAACCTTAGATTAAATTATCGAGGTACAATGCTCTCCTATTATAAATACATGTCTTGTATATATTGGAGAATCATCTCAGTCTTCAGCATCAAGCTATCTAGATGCAGCTAAAGCCAGCCTGCAACATTCTGTCTCTCAACAAAAGAACAAAGAAACTACACAGGTAAAGCATGATCACTATAATACAAGGAAGAACAATAACAGAAATATCAATCAGCAGGTAAACATAAATAGAAAGTTTCATGATCGCATGAATTTCTTCTTTAATGGACAATGTTTCTCATGTCATAATTTTGGTCATAAAGCTTCTCAATGTGTTGCGTACAAAACCATCATGACCAGAGAAGTAAGAAAGCAAAGAAATGAGACTGGAATAAAGAAGAATACTTATAACAAATTTTATCCTCTTCAAAATGAAATTGAATGTGCTTATTGCAATAATTTTGGTCATGAAGAATCTAAATGCAGGAGAAAACTACAGCCAAAAGAGGATATACCTTCAAATTCCAAGATTTGGAGAAAGAAGGACTTACAGGTTGAAAGCTGTGGCATAGCTTTATTTGCAAAAGGGGAAGAGAATCAATGGTACATTGATAGTGGATGCTCAAAACACATGATAGGTGATATAAATAAACTCCTTTCATAGAATTCTCTAGAGAAAGAAAAGAATGTTACTTTTGGAAATGACTCTCCTGCTGTCATTAAAGGAAAAGGTTCTGTTTTTCTAAAAGAAAGCGTGAAAGCTAAAAATGTTATGTATGTGGATGGATTAAAGCACAACCTGTTAAGTGTGAGTGAAATGTGTGATCAAGGAAATGAAGTTGTCTTTAGTTCAAAAGAATGTATAGTACGTGAACTTGACTAAGGAAAAATGGTAATAAAAGGAACTAGAACACCAAACAATCTATATGTATTGAAAGGTGGCCAAGAACAATGCTACTTGGGTAAATCTTCAGAAAATTGGTTATGGCACAGAAGGTTGGGACATTTGAGCTTCTCTCAAATAAGCAAATCCAGCAGACTCAAAGTCGTTCGTGATCTTCCCAGCATCACTCTACCTGAAATTACCATATACAAATCATGCCAATTTGGTAAGCAAACATGGGTGCAATTCAGTGCTAAAGAAGGATCAACAAGTAAGCCTCTTGAACTTATACATACTGATCTATGTGGTCCTGTAAGGAAAAAGTCACCTTATGGGGACCAATACTATATTTTATTTATTGATGACTTCTCTAGAATGTGTTGGATTGGTTTATTGAAACATAAATATGAAGCATTTGAAAAATTTAAAATCTTCATAGCTTTGGTTGAAAATGAATTAGATCTTAGATCTGACCGAGGAGGAGAATATATATGAGATGAATTCTTTGATTTCTGTGAACATCATGGCATAAAAAGACAATTTGTTGTAGCTGGAACCCCACAAAAAATGGCGTGGCAGAAAGGATGAATAGAACAGTTCAACAAATGGCTCGGGCTATGCTTGATGAATTTGGAACTCCTGATACCTTTTGGGGAGAAGCATCACATATTGCGGTAAATATTCTGAACAAGGATCATGTTTGGGTGAATATGATAAAAATCCTTATGAACTCTGGTATGAAAATCTTCCCACCTCAAAGCATTTTAGAATTTTCGGAAGCAAATGTTTTATCAAGAAAAATGATGAAAAACTTGGTAAGTTTGAACCTAGAGCAGATGAAGGAATATTTCTTGGTTACTCTTCTAGAATTAAAGCATATAAATGTTACATTAAAAGACTTTAGAAGATTGTTGAATGTATTGATGTTGTAATTGACGAGTCTCTCTCAAATCCTAAAAGGGAAATAACAACAACAAATGAAGATGATGATGATGTGTATTTTCCCTCATCAAACAACAACAATATAGAAGGTGAACCCAATGAAGTAATAGAATAAGATCTATCTGAAAAGGATCCATCCAGGTATGTTCAAAAGAATCATCCAGAATCTCAAAGTTTGGGAAAAAAGGGATCAGGTGTCCAAACAAGAAGAACTCTTGTAGGATCTACTAGCTATATGGCATTCCTATCCACTATTGAACCACATAATTTAAATCAATCTAGTAAAGATGAATGTTGGATTCAAGCCATGAATGAATAACTTGATCAGATTGAAAAGAATCATACTTGGGAATTGGTTCCAAGACCTCATGATAAAAATGTCATTGGAACAAAATGGATATTCAAAAAACGTTAAATGCAAATGGAGATGTTATTAGAAACAAAGCTAGACTTGTTTGTAAAGGGTATGCTCAACAAGAAGGTATAGAATTTGAAGAAACATTTTCTCCTGTAGCTTGACTTGAAGCCATAAGAATGTTTCTTGCTTTTTCAATTTTTCAACAATTCAAAGTTTATCAAATGGATGTTAAATCTACTTTCCTCAATGGTGATCTAGAATAAGAAGTTTATATAGAACAACCAGAAGGATTCATTATGGGAAATGATGAAAAACTTGTTTGCAAACTTAAAAAGGCTTTATATGGTCTCAAACAAGCTCCTCGGGCATGGTACTATTGTCTTGAAAAAGATCTTCATCAACAAGGTTTTACAAAGGGATCTGCTGATAGTAAGTTATACAAAAAAATTGAAAATGATAAACTGTTGATTGTAGTTGTATATATTGATGACATCATTTTTGGAAGTAATGAAGAGTCCATGAGTCAGAAATTTTCTTCTACTATGCAGCAAGAATTTGAAATGTCTTTACTTGGGGAACTAACATTTGTTCTTGTCTTACAAGTGCAACAAGCAACATATGGCATATTTTTATCACAAGCAAAATATCTTAAGAAAATTCTGAAGAAGTATGGGATGGAAGACTACAAACTTGTGAGTACTCCAATGGTAACTAGATGTAACCTCAATTCTCATGATGGCTCTCCCACGGTGAATCAACCAGAATATAGATCGATGATTGGAAGTCTGCTTTATCTAACCGGGACAAGACCAGACATTATGCATGCAGTTGGGATTGTTGGATGATTCCAAGCTAATCCAAAAGAGTCTCACTTTTAGGTTGTAAAAATAATACTCAAATATCTACAAGGGACTCAAGACTTTGGTCTATGATATCCAAAGAATGCTGATCTCACTCTTCATGCTTACACAGATGCAGATTGGGTTGGAAATGTTGATGATTGAAAAAGAACTAGTGGTGGTGCATTCTATTTGAGGCCCCAATTAGTATCTTGGTTCAGCAAGAAACAAAGTTCTATTGCCTTATCTATAGCGGAAGCATAATATGTGGATGATGCATCATTTTGCACACAACTCCTTTGGATGATGCAGACTCTGCAAGACATTCAAATCAAATTTTCACCTCCCATATCCATTTTATGTGATAATAAAAGTGCCATTAGTATCTCAAAGAATCCTGTTATGCATTCCAAGACCAAGCATAGTCCCATCAAGTATCACTTCCTACGTGAACAAGTGCTTGAAAAAAAGGTTAAATTGGAGTATGTTCCCTCCAAAGAACAATTTGCTGATATATTTACTAAACCTTTTCCTAGGGAAGCATTAGAATATCTCAGACAGAATCTAGGAGTTGTCTCTGGCTCTCTGATCAAATCTGCTTAATTTCAGAAGTTTAAATTCGATATGCTAGTTTCATAAAGATGAATCGCGTATATACGTTAGTTTCTGTGCATAAAACCACATATGGGTTTTGCTGACATAAATTATCTAGGTTAGCGCTTAGAATAGTTGTGATGTTGTTGGGTAATCTCTGTTGTTGTTCCAATATTCATCTTTCTGTATCATTCTATGATATTTTTCTCCTTGATGCAAATGCTTTGATGAATTTGATGTTGAAGGTGTTTAGGATGCATAAGCTTAGGGGGAGCACCTGCCTTGTTGAAAAGGATGCATTGTTGGCATTCTGATTGGTTTTTGATATATGATCTCTCTCTTGAGATATTTTGGTCCTGTTTATGAAAAGTCGTTTCTGTAATTTGATGAAAAGGGAATGTTGGCACTCATGAGGTAAATTGTTATATTCAGTCATGTAAGGACTTGTTCTAATTTGTAAAACCACTTGGTTGGTTATTTGAGTAAATTATGTAATTCCACTTGGTTGGATCATTTATGTAAGTATGAGTCCTTGGTGATAGGAAAGGTCATACTCGCTTGAGTTATAGAGTCTGAAAAATATGTTTGGATATTCATCATGACCTTAGGGGGAGCATGGTCAAAATAGTTCCATTTGCCCTTGATGTCAAAGGGGGAGAGTATTTTGGGTGTTTGAATAATGGTTATGTTTAATGTATCTATCTGTTGTGGTGACCAAACACCATTATTATTGCCATCAAGTCCAAAGGGGGAGATTGTTGGAAATATGATTCTTATGTCTTAATATGTTGTCCTTGATGGAAAATCTCTGATAAAATATGGAGTGTATGTTTTCTAGAGAATATCAGTAGTCTATCAGAAGAAATGTGTAATATCCAATAGAAGATTGGTTAATATTCATATTGCAGATTCTATACGCAGGTTTGTACTGGCCAAGTCACGTATACAAACAGATAATAATGATCCATGTTGCGTATGCCTTTTGCACTCTAAAAATATGATACCAGGAGGCTTTACCATGGTATTAGCCCACAGTATTGAGCGTTGTGTCATCTATCTGATTATGTCAAAGAATACCATCGTCAGTAGTGTGGTTTTGACTCATGGTATTGGTAAAGGCTAAATATTTATAAGGAGAAGAAGATCATAGTGCAAATGTGTGCATGTGTAAGGACTATCATTGAATACTTCTCTCTGAAGTATATTTGCATGGGATGAAATCTGTTTTATTGGTAGATATGAATCTATGATGCACTCTTGGATATAATGATGGATCAGGATCTTTACACTTGAAATGACTATGTTTCTGCATGATCTATTGAATAAATTATTAGATCTGTGATCTGGCGCATGTTTGCTGAAGTGAAGTGAAAAAATAATAGTAAATTATATAGATCTGATACATTCTACAAAGTTAATATTTACAGATATATACACTAGTTCATCTTGGTAAGAGAGCGTATATATGCAACTTTGTCTCAAAAAAGGCGTGTATGGAAGTCAGGGTTTTCTGAAGCTTATTGCAGAGGTTTTCTGTTTATTGCTGCTGTATTTCTGCTGTCTATCAATGAAGTCTTCATGTAGATCTGGGTTGCTTGAATGCTGCATATGCTGCTAAGTTGATAATGTACAAATATGATCAATGAGTGAGTAAATATGTTTTATGATGTTTGACTGATCAAAGATTCTGCAATACTGAAAATATATATGACCGAAAGCCTCAGGTCTGGATATGACACTAATCTAAAGATCAGTATTCACAGATCTATACGCAAGTTGGTGTGAAGGAAAGCACATATACACATGGGTTCAGTAAAGCAAAGTAGCATATGCATTTTAAGATAATGAATGTTCAGGGTTGAGTTTGATTCTGCATACTGATTCTGAAATCTGGGTTATTACTGTGTTCTAGTTACAATGATCTCAGTGTTCTAATTGAAGTATTGGGTGAAATTTATTATTGTTGTTCTTTAAGAAGTTTCGTGTTGAAGCTGTGTGATCTAGTATGAAAATTGATGAAACATGTTCTGCAGTGGTTCTGAGGGTTGAAGCCGTTAGTGTGGAAGTAGAAGCTTCCTACCAGTAGAAGTTGGTGTTCTGATCAGGGGGTTAAAGCTCCCTTCCAGTAGTGGCTGGTAAACGAGATCAGGGGTTGTAGCTCCCTTCCAGTTGCAACTGGAAAACGAGAGAAGGTTGCAGCCTTCTGCAGGTAGATGCCTGTGTACTGATATGAGTCTGCATCAGTGCAAAATTGTAAACAATTTTCCATATAATAAATATTGAATACAGAGACGACATCAACAATGGTTTTCTCCCGAATTGGGTTTCCACCTTAAATCTTGGTGTTCATGTGTGATGCTCTTATTTTATGATTCATTCTATTGTTATTGCACATATTTACTGCTTAAATAACTGATGCATAACTGATAAGATGAGTTAAATTTTGTTTCTAAAAGTTTATCTAACAATAAAGTTATCTCAGTATACACAAGTTTCTTTTGGTATATCCACGTGCATACGCGAGTTGGGTTCATTACAGTCGCGTATGGAATTCGGTAAAGAAAAATTTAAAATTATCGGTAAGCTCTAAATACGGATTCACCCCCCCCCTCTCAGTATTTTTCCCAACATGGACATGTTGCTTAGAATCTGTTGAAAATTTATATTTCATAATTGAATATGTTTAAATATGTACAAAAATAATAACGTTTAATGAGTATCTAGATTATTAAATGGTATCTCGATGAAATATAATCTTTGTTATGAAGCTTACTTTGTATAGGTATTAATAATGAAGTAGTGAACTGATTATGTGTGTGCGTATAAGTAGGGTTAAAATGATTACATGCCAACACCGAAAAAACAATTTCAGGTTAAACCCTTAACAACATGCAACCCTTACTTAATGTAAAAGAACCCTTGTGGGGCACAAATGTAGAAACCCAAGTCCAAGAATCATACAGTGGATTCCCTCTCTGTAAAGGGTTTTCTTGAGTCCAAGGATGGAACAAACGATTCAACATATTTATATAAATATATACATATACAATTTAAGAGTAAAATCATAAAATTTAATTTAATAAGTTTATTGAGAAGAGATGAGCGCAACGGCTTAATAAAAACTCTGAAACCTTTTCCATCAACTCCAAAATACCCAAAAATGCCTGTGTAGCCTCTTTATTCCTCGAATTTGGAAAAAAAAATCATCAAGTTATGACTTCGCCTAGTGTCTCCACTATTCGTTCCACATTTTCCCCAAAATCCGGCACCGAACCCACAATTTCGCCCCAAAAAGCGCTAACGAAGCGCCAATTCCACAAAAAACAGGGTGAAATTGTCGGGGCATTAATTTTCCCTCAAATGCCTAAAAAGAGGATTTAAAACCATATAAGTTATGTTTTAATACAAATTTATATATATATAAAAGCGTCGACAGTTAGGGCTAATAGCCGAACATAACGTTGATGTGGGCACATGTGTGGTTGACGGAAAATGTTAATGCTACCATAGTTAATCCGTAGTATTATAAGGAACATGTGCAATAGCATGATAGTGGATCTTGGTCTTGGTGCTCGGTGGTTGCAGGTATGACCCCCACTACTTCTGCTGCTTAGACTTGACCCAACATTTTGATGGCACTCGGGATGCCACGTGGTGGCCCCTAGCTGGGCCATGTGGTAGCCTCTAGTTGGCCACCAAATCCATCAATGAAATTCAACCATTTCAATCTAGTACCCAAGTGCCACTTGGCACCAAATCATTCGCCCAAGGAGACCATTGCCCAAGTCAAAATTGTACGATATACACTGCCACGTAGGCATGCCTAGTCAGCTGTACGGACTACTGAATGGGATGTCCTATAATTTTTTAAAAAATTTGCCTGTTTTACAAAGTGGACTGAACACGTTTATAGGAGAATACAATGTCGGTTTTTCCAGAAACAGGTTGCACCGAATTCAGAATGACGAGATCTACACGGTTGTTAAGGTTCCACATGACCATTACGACAATTTTTATTTTTGAGCATAATTTTGAGCACCGGATCAAACCTCCCCATTGGAAGCTTTTGGACCCCAAAAGATCAATTTCAGTTGTTTAGCAGATGAGGGTATAGTTCCCTCAAATTTCCAATCTCGATCCATTTTTCCTTAGAAGGATTTGTGCCTTTGAGCCCCACTTGAAGGTAGTCTACACTCCCTCTTTTTGATGTCCTTGTTCTTTTGTCAAGAATGGTGTCTTGCTGAAGCTCATCAAGGTATTCAGGAGAAAAGTCTTCAATAGAAGGAATCTGAACTTGTTCAACATGATCTTTAATCAATGGAGGCTCATAAAACCTTAAGTTCTCAACATTCACAACAAAGTAAATTTGCATGTATGAAGGACAATCTAACTTGAAGGCATTTTCACCATTCTTTTCCAAAATTCTGAAATGACCATAACGGATTGGTTTCATTTTTTTACCTTCCCCTTGAAGCCCCTCTTTGCTAATGTGAAGCCAAAATTCATCACCAACTTGGAACTTGTGATCTACACAATGTTTTTCGTGCCTTGCTTTGTACTTTTGTTGGCTCTTTTCAAGCTGATCTTGAATTTTTTGATGTATCAATTGGATTTGTTCTACGAACTTCTTGGCTTTGTATATGTCTGTTTTCTGGATAAATCCCTCTTGCGGACAATATCAATCTCCCTAGTATCCCAACAAATAACTAGAAACAAACAACCATTTGAATATCTCTTTCCCTAAACTATTAGCATTCAGATTATTAAAACTTAAAAATGAGGAGGTAATTATAGTGTTCCTTCTTGGTGAGATAGCTTTGATGACACTTAAAGATGGTGATTTTGATATAATGATATAATATTATGCATGAAAGACTTATGTACATGCTTATATGCTATAGACCTGGTTTGGGTCACTTGGTTGTTGTGTGCTTATGATAATATCTATGGTTGCATGTATAATAATTGATTTTGGTTAAGAGCATATTAGCGATGTTTTCTTTTTTGGTATCCTATTTTGGACATAGATGTATGACATGAATGGTGATTTAGGATTGAGACCCAAATCCATGGATGATTATGATTATATGGAACATATGGTTAATTATGATTTATGGATGATACATGATTTGTATGATTATATGTGCATAATCTTGTACTAATCATGATGTGGCAAGGGACTTGGTCACTGCCTACAAGGATTCTCAAGTTATAAATAACTGTAGAAGTCATTTCTTCAAAACCAAAATGACTGTGGAAGTCATGAAAAATATTTGGTAAAATGTGAATAAGTTAATTATGAAATTCATTTGATTTATTTGATCTATGAGATTGTGATGTGTGCAGGTCTTGGAAGAAGACCTTACCAACGAACCATTAGATGGGTATGAGCTCACAATCAATACCATAAGATGAAGCGCGAAGTTTCAAAGCCATAAAAGGATTAGGGCACAAAGTCCTAAATCCATGAAATATAAAGACATGGTGTCTTGGATCTATAATGAAATGTTTAGGGTGCGGAGTCCTGAATATTTAAAAATATAAAGGTGTGGAATCTTGGATCTTTATAGTAGATCAGGGCGCGGAGTCCTCAATCTACTAAGGCACGGAGATGCATGCAATAGGGGTGCATAATCCATACTCTCTGGAAGAAAAATACCACTCATGGGAAGCTCGGGGATGAATTTCCTTAATAAAATATCATTCCTAACAATTTTGGAGTGAATTTCTAAAAATAAAAGGTCATGTCGAATGTATGGACCTACCATGTTTTTGCATGGACATGACATGGTCCTATTTTAATTTTCACGTTAGCCATTCTCGGCACCCTATTCCTCTCTCACCTTCCAATTTGCAACACCAGATCTTGGAAGTTTCCAGTACGGCTTCTAATGACGTTAATGTTAGAGGTGCATCAGTTGAGGATGGGAATATGGTTTTTCATTGTCAGTCGGTCAATTATGTAGCCAATGTCACCTGTCATTTTTTAATTACTTCCTTTAAGTTGCACACTGTCAGTGCTTTTGGAAGGGGTGCCTGGGTCACAGGTAAAGAGGGAAATTTGAATACGAGTGGTGATATTATAGTTTGGGTGTTCTCTCTGGTTTTTGGGTCTACCCTGGCTCATGGGACTACTCGGGTGCATGGGTTTACTTTGGTGCATGGGAATACTTTGGAGTATAGGTGTACTCTGGTGTGTGGGTCTAACCTGGGTTGTGGGTTCAACCAGGATAGGTTCTCTGTCGTCAAGTTGAATTTTTTGTGTCTCTCAAAGTGGAAGTCTCCAATTTCTAATGGAATAAGTTTGTCCTAGTCTATCTAACGATTTCATATTCATTCGAGATTTTTTAAATTTTTCATGCTCTGCAATGTTACAGGTCTTCTAAGAAAATCCTTCCAACAGAGAAAATTTTTGGAAGACCGCACTATAAAAATAATGGTCAAAGGAAACTCGGAAAAAAATGAAGCAAAGGAAAAAGGAAAGGCCAAGGTTCCAAAGTCACCCCAGCCAAGCGTGGCAAGAATTCGGGCAAAGAATTCATGGAGAATTTTTTTCAAGCTTATTCTGATGAGACACCATGTTATATTAAGTCACTAATCTATGGATGGGAGGGCCATGCAAGAGCCAAGCAGGAGGAAGAAGAATAAAGTGTTGTGGAAGAACTCAATTAGATCATCACTGACCCTAGTCATACTTGAGGCGGAATCTCATTATTCCATCATTCAATTCGAACATATTGGTTTCTGAAATTCCTTATGGTTAAGGCAATAATTTATGTTCAACAAGTCCATTTAGGAAATGAACCTTCGGCAACACCACCAATATGTTCGCTTAAGAAGAATCGAGAAGGAGTTACAATCCATGTACCAGGTTGATATTCATGGCTCCAGCATGAAAGACCCGGCTCCTATGGAGTCAGATGATGACTGATGGATCCACTTTTCTGTGTTGAAATGAGAAATGATCATCCTTGTTTTCATTTTTGAAAATTTTAGTGGATATCTTTTACTTTAATATTATGTCTATGCCTGAAAATACTGATAATAGCTACTTGAAGAAAGTAAGAAACATATTCAAGATTTTTGTGTTTTGGATGGCCTATAACTCGTTAAGATAGGCAACAGACATGGTTTCCTACACGCAGGTTGAGGCCTAAAGTTGTATTTTTGACCTTCTTTTTTATTATAAACAGAAAATATAAAGGATCTACAAAGTTTACAAAAAAAAAATTAATCCAATTAATATAATGTCGGCCCTAATGAAAAATCACTTTTCTCCATGCATATATAAATTTAACACAAACAAAGTCTCGAATATTATTTGTGAGGAAGCATCTCTGGGATTGTGCGAACGATGAAATAATATTTGTGAGAAAGGATTTCGAGAGTTGTTCTAAAGTGGAACATAATATTTGTGGGAAAGTATTTCATTGTCAATGAACTGATTTGGATTGATTTGGAAAATAATATTTGTGGGAAGGATTTTAGTGTCAACGAGCTGCAATTGATTTTTAGGTTTGATTTCTATTGCTCCTGCATTTTATTTTATTTTCTACCTTTTTGTTTATGTAATGTAAACTTTTGATATGTTGGAGTATAAGGCACATGTGTAGATGTAATGTGAGAAATATAATGTAAATAGACATTTGAAATGTACTGGGGGTATATTTTTATTTATTTATTGGGTATGGTAAGTAAATAAAACAATTTTTTTATATTTACTCCATAAACCTCTTTATATTTAAAGAAAACTTAAAAAAAAAAAGTTTTATTTAGGTGAATCCTATGGGAAAAATACCATTTTAATACATGGGCCAAATAACATATTTTTCTATATCTCCTACATTTTATATTGGAGGGAAAATAGAGAGAGGGAGAGATAGAGAGATGGGGGAAGAGAGAGGAAGGGAGATAGAGGAAGGAAGAGAGAGAAGAGGAGAGAGGGAGGGATAGAGAGATGGATTAGGAGGGTGAGAGAGGGAGGGAAGAAGAAATACATAGAGAGAGAGAAGTGGAGAGAAAGAGGGAGTGACAAGGGAGAAATAGAGAGAATGTGTGTATGTTTTTGGGTGAGATAAAGAGAAAAATATGGAGAGATGGAGGGAATTTGGGGGAGGGGGGGGAGAGAGGGAGGGATATAGTAACATAGTTGGAGGGTGAAGAGAGGGAGAGAGAGGGAGATAGAGAGAGAGATATACATGGGAAAGAAAGGGATAGAGGGGAAGGAGTAGAGATGGGATGTGAGAGAGTGGAGAGAGGGAGGGAAAGAGAGATGGAGTTGGAGGGGGGAGAGAGGGAAGATGATTTCTTGCACTCGATGCATTTATTTCAGTGTGGATGGTGATTCCTAATACTATTTGATTTCTTGCACTATATGCATTGATTTTAGTGTAGATGTTGAGAGAGAGAGAGAGAGAGAGAGAGAGGGAGAGAGAGAGAGAGAGAGAGAGAGGGAGGGAGATAGAAGGAGAGATGGAGTTGGAGGGGGAGAGAGGGAGGGAATAAGGAATACATAGAAAGTGAGAAGTGGAGAGAGAGATGAAGTTATAGGGGAGATATGGAGAGAGTGTGTGTATGTTTTGGGGTGAGATAAAGAGGTAAAGAAGGCGATATGGAGAGAAGGGAGGAGATAAGGAGAGAGGAAGGGATATAATAACAGAGTTAGAGGGTGAAGAGAGATAGAGATATAGATGTGGGAAAGAAATGGAGAGAGAGGAAGGAAGAGGGAGGATGTGAGAGAGTGGAGAGATGGAGGGAAAGAGAGATGTAGTTCGAGGGGGGAGATAGGGAAGAATATTTATTTCACTAGATGAATGGATTTCAGTGTAAATTGTGATTTATAATCCATTTTCATTGTTTGCACTAGATGCATTGATTTTAGTGTAGATGTTGATTTCTAATTATATGTAATTGCTTGCACTAAATGCATTGACTTCAATGCAGATGATTTCTAATCCTATATGATTGTTCACACTAAATGCATTGATTTCAATGTAGATGGTGATTTCATATGCTATTTTATTGCTTGCACTAGATGCATTAATTTCAGTGTATATGTTGATTTCTAATTATATTTGACTGCTTGCACTACATGCATTGATTTCAAGGTAGATGATTTCTAATCCTATTTGATTGCTTGCACTAAATGCATTGATTTCAATGTAAATGGTGATTTATAATCCTATTTGAATGCTTGCACTAGATGCATTGATATCAGTGTAGATGTTGGTTTCTAATCTTATTTGCTTACTTGCACTATATGCATTGATTTCAGTGTATATGTTGATTTCTAATCCTATTTGATTACCTACATTAGATGCATTGGTTTCAGTGTAGATGTTGTTTTCTAATCTTATTTGATTGTTTGCATTAGGTGCATTGATTTCAGTGTAGATGTTGATTTCTAATTTGATGTAATTGGATGTACATTGATGGTACATTAATTTTAAAGTGATTGGATTAACATTGTGCATTAATTTCAGTGTAAGCACATTAATATTTGTGTTATAGTAAATCAACCAATTAATATTGAAGAGAAAGAGAGACAATGTATAGTGTTTAGTACAATAGTTCAAGCTAAATATTTAAATGGTTTATGATTTCAACTGTCCTTTTCATATAATCGATATGAAAAGATGACAAAACTAACAAGGGTGACAATAAGAATAGTAAAAGAAAATAATTTGAGATTGATCACAATGAAGACTATCTGTAATTGATTGCATTCTTATTATTTTCATTTTCTATCATTCAACACTATTACATTGTCACTTTGCATTCAAAAAATTATTTCATCATTAAAGTTATTAACAATATTTATCATCTCAAAAAACTGAGGTAACTAAGAAAATTTTAAAATTAAAATGACCACATAAATATCAAACATATTTGGCATATATAAAATGACTATATTTATATTATCTGTATTTACATATTATTGATCAAATTAGTCATATATTCGATAGATTTTCCTTGGCCACACACGACTGAAACTAGCCTAGATCCATCTTAACTTGAATCCATCAAGCACCGAGAGGGATCAAATCTCTCGAGGTGCAAACCTTTCCTCATGTTTTGCACTCAAAAAGAGGTTTGCACCTCATTTGATCCCTCTTGACACTTGATAGATCCGGAGTTAAGATGGATCTAGGTTGGTTATAATAGATACTATGTTTATGTCACTAAAACTAAAATTATAAATTAAGGTGTTAATTAAGTATGAATTAATTAAAATATAAATGTTATTAAAGTTAGAACTAAATATTATTAATGAAATAAAAACAATCTTAATTAAGCTAGTAAAAGAATTTTCACCTCAAAAAACTTAATAACCAAAAAGGAATTAGATATAAAGGACATTGTATACCTATTATTTAATGTAGCTTATAACCCATATTTGGAATTATATATAAATTGTAGAAATTATACAACTTATGTGTTATATATCCAAGATTTTCCTAATCTCACACTATTTTAACTTCATGCAAAATACAGAATCTATTCCACCATCGATCATTTGCGGAAATTAAATCAAGATTGCAATGCACACATGAAACAATAAAAATTCACACACATTAACACAGTTGTTTAATGGGAAAGCCTAAAGTTGAAAACCCCAACTATCTGTATATAATATATGTCATAGAGATCATGTAACAATCTGCATACAAAGTTGATCATATCAAGCTCTCAGTACAATACAATCACTACACACTACTCAGGCTCAATATTACAAATCCATGCACCGATCTTTGCCACCTGCTAGCCTGCCTCTACTACGCAAACCATGCTAAAGAATGGCTCTGAATGAAATTGAATTGCCCCAGCCCTGCTCACGCAATCCTCATTGGCATATCCATTAAGTGTTGGATGCAATCAATGCATCACTATAGTCAAAACTAATAGTCACACTTTCTCTTTCACCTATCTCTCCACTGGTCTCCACTGAAACTGCCATGCACTGTAGTTAACTGATGTATTATTCAGTTGATTAATGAGTTATTACTTAGTGAATTAATTAACTAATTAATTCACACCACTCTCACTAGTGTATCAATCAGTTAGACTAGATACAACTATCTCAACTGTGTCTAACTGAGTTAAACTGAACACAACTCCATTAACTACTTCTACTAACTCCACCAATCTATGTCACATGATTTCTAACTGAAGTATCCATGCAATAGCTCCATTTAAGGTAATAGCATAATTCCTTCTATCAGGATTTGTTGTGCCACATGCGGCTGCAGAACATAAGTGCTCTAAGAGAATAAGATAATGTTTAGAGTCCAAATATTATTAAGAGATAATAATATTGACTATGTCTGTCTTAGACTGGCAGTCTAAAGTAGATTCCGCCCAATATGTTTAAAAATAAGTGTCTATTTTTCCAACTTGACCAACCATCCAAAAATAGCATCCTGCAACTCATAGAATATGATCGACATGTCTAAAAATAGACATAGTCTAAAAATAGACTTTGCGCCAAAAATAGCCTACGGGCCCACTTAGTGAAGGTGAATCTTTTCACTAAGCTCATCATCTTGTTGAATCTCAACACTCCCTCTCAAAAAGATAGGGATTATCTACCACCCCGATCCTGTCTCTATGGTATTCGAATTTGCTCCTGGTGAGCGCCTTCGTCAGAATATTTGCATCCTGATCCTCTGTAGGAATGTGTTGAGGCAGAGAAACAGCAACCCCCTTCTTATTTAGTATTTTCACTATTACCAAATAGGCGGGGCCCTTGATCAAAAAATTTAAAAAATCGATTAGTGCTTGTATTTCCTTTTTCAATAAAACTTACTATCATAAACTTAGGAGAATACTCCTTGAAAAATCTAAAAAGGCTTCAGTTTTACGATAAGGTAGGATAAAATCATTCCTTAAGAAATATTGCATCGCAAAAAAGGTAATGGATACCTCCTTACAAGCGGAATTCTAAGATTGTGAGATCGTGATGCGAAACTATGCACTAAAAACATTCATCGCATTGCATGCCTCAAATATCACTTACACTAAAAAACCTCAAACCGCCGATATGCGATGGCACATATCGCAAATAGAATTTCACAGAAAACACATTAACGGATGATTTTCATATGCTATGCTCCAGCGATGACTGTGATCTGCGGTATTACGATTTTGCGATTCCACGGTGCGATACGTGATGCGGTCGTGTGCCGAAGCAAATCGCGGAATCGCCTGCTCCGCGAATATTTAGGCTGATTGTATGAAAAATATTTTTCCATAAACCGAGACCTGGTTATGTGCTTTAATGTTAATCAATGAGTTAGTTGCCAATCATTAATGAAATATGGTTTTGTTCTGATCGAAGAGCCATCTCACGTAAGGTGGTATATTTTATATGTCTTCGGCATTTAAAGCTTTCTCGTCACCTTTTTCTTCTCATTATTCTCACCTCATTTGTAAACTGCATGAATGAAGAACTGAAAACCATGCAAAGCAGTATTCAAGATATTATGGGAAAGAAGGCAAAGCTCCGAGTTTTGAAGACAAAGAAATGACTCCCTTGTATACAGACACCGCCTGTAATAAAGATGTTGGTATCACTACTTGGGAAGGCATGTACAGTTTACTTGAGGAAGATAATCCCAAAATAATGGAGGTTACAGCTACTGCAGGCTCACATGGTTCTTCTGAGGCGTCTATTACAAAGCTATATTGCTTGTTTTTACACCGGATAGCGGCGAGGCCCAAAATTATTCCATACACAGACATGGTTAAATGGGTACTAGACAGCGCTGACATCACAAACAGACAATTTAAGACTCAGGGTCAAGGACTCACTGGCTCGTTCACTCCACAAGATTTGAGACTCATGTATCATTTACCAGAGCCACAGGCGACTTATAACAAATAGTTCATGGAGAAGTTTGCTAAAGAAAATGAAGACTTGGAAAAATGCACAAACGACTGGTCAAGGAGGGACGAACCACTAAAAAAGGATAAACATGGTATGTATAGTACTGGTTCTCTCACCTCCTCGTATTGCTTTGCTGCTGCTATGCTGTGTAGACTTTTTGGGAAGCTAGAAATTAATAAATTTTCATCTGAATAGCTACCATTATTGGATGCTTCCATTAATGCTACTGTTGTGGATTGGGCTAAGATATTATCTGACAACTTAGCCACAAATATTTTAAATTACCAGTCTAAAATAAATATTAGTCTCAGTGGAAGTTCAGACATAGACAGATCTAAATCTATGTCCGGAAGAGGAACGTCAGAACACTCTAAGGGGTCTAAAAGTGACCATGATAAAAGTGAAGGGTCAGTAAGGGATACTGCCCAGTCAAAGGAGCTCCCACAACAACAGGTTTTGACCTCTCCATAGCTAGATCCTCCCCCTCTCATTTTCCAGCCACCATTAGTCAGAACCGAGCTAGATAAAGAATGGGAGACATTCAATGATTTAATCAATATTGAAGGACAGAGCACAAAGACACTTGTGAGTAATGTACGGGCAACAAAATATATAGTCACAGGAAAAATTAGCAATGTCTCAGAAATGGAACATATTCCCATTACCCCATCCTCTGAACTTATGCTCAAAATAGAGGAAATTCCTCCTCTTGATGTATTTTATAGTCCACAACACAAGGCAGTAGTGAGAAGACAAAGAAAGAAAAGGAAATTGGAAAACGTGCTCTCTGATGATGCAGAACAATTAGACATCCTATGGCAAGATCCTACCACTGATCCCGCTGAAAATCTCACCAAATTATCTCAGATCATAGGAGCATATGCCTCTGCGGCGATTGATAAAGCATCTAAGGTATGGCAATTATTGAATGAGAAAGAAGATAAAGTACAGGTTTTGCAACAACAACTGCAACAAGTCAACGCCAACAACAAAGCACAAAAACATCTTGAAAAATTACAGCAGGACTTCCAACAAATGCAGATAGGGTACCAGAACAGTTTGGCTGAAAGAGAAAAACAGTTACAAGTTATGAAAGAGATGCATAAGGACGATCCTAAGCTGATAGAATTCATCACGGAATCCATTTCGTTAAATGATCAACTACTGCAGCAACAGGAAATATTATGCCAAAGAATATCACAGTGGAACTCTTTTTGTGAAATAAGCGATAAAATCACTAATCAAGTCATAGACTTACAGCATGATTATGATTTAATTGATAAAAGAGTTACTGAATATTTGGCTTGGCAAGAAACTGAGGAGGGGAAAAGAGCACGTGCACCGATAATCAACGACAATCACAAAGAAATGCTCTTTAACAATTGGGATGCACAAATCAGGAAAGAAGAGGAAGCGGCAGAAGAAGCAACCACAACAACAAACAGTGTTATTGACTGCATAAATAAAAAATTTGCACAAGGCAAATCTGATCTCAAAAACCACTCCAGGGTATCTACCGAAAGCACAACAACTGCAGACAGGCTGGAGACAGAAGGCTCAAGAAAAGGAAGAATAAATTAAAATATTAACTAAGTTGAATTGGGATTCTTACTGGGCATATTTGGTAAAACCACATAGCCAGTGCATGAATCTCAAATGTATCATCAATTCTGCCGAGAAGATGGCGCCAGATCTTGCTGATTCCATTTTCACAGGACAGTTAAAGTCAGAAGTTGGCCAGCCTACTCTTCTCAAACAAATGCTGAACGCTTGCGATTTCAAAGAAAAGATACACAAATAGTTAGTTGATTAGTTTTAATTTTAGATTTAGTATTAATTTTGCTTTATTTTTGCCTGAAATAAGGACGATCATTTAAACCGTATCCTACATTTTTGTAATAAATTATTTTTAGATTTAGTTAGTAGTATTTAAACCCTTCTCATGCATTTAGAGAAGGGTCCCGAAATTTGTCAAAAACTTGTCCTCAGAACATGCACTTTTGCACCCTCCGAGGAGGTTTTGATGAATGAATGGAACAGGATTTATTGATATCTACGTTTAATATCTACTACTGATGTTGCACTTCTGTACTCTTAGTGGATGTTGGATTAAGAAGAGATAAGTCATTATTTCTTGAAGCTCATGAGTAGAACTAGTTATAAATGGTACTTTTATCTCTTAACTATTTCTGCCCTTGTGTTAAAGTGATATTTATGTTCAGTTGTTTATATATTGATGCTTGAATGTTTGAGTTATCATTTGGCACTTTTGTACGGTGATAGCTATTTGTTTATGCTTAATATATGAATAGCTTATTATGCGATATGTTTTTCACAACTGTTTCGTCTAACTTTTTATACGAAGTGGTTTATCTTTATTGAATTCTTTTCTTATAACAGTTGAATGATCTTTATTACCAATTGTTATTTGAAATCATTTTAGATCGCATAACGGAAATATTACATCCTGGGTTAGTTTAGAATTAGATATTTCTATTTATTAGAATACAATTGCATGTTATTAGATTAGAGTTAGAATAAAATAATTTCACTTAGGAACTTTTAGAAAGGAAGTATCAATTCCCAACACACACACACATATTGGGAAACTGGTCCCATTATCACTAGTCGGACCCACTATACCAAACAAAAAAGGAGCTACTAACCAAGGTCCAAACCGGGTGGGTATCCCCCTTGTTGTACACCCGATTTTCGGGGCTTCAATAGAATGTAAGAAAGCAACATGATCTTTCGCTGCACACAATCTCTGATATGATGGTACCGGATGTCAATATGTTTAGATCTATCATGAAATACTAGATTAACCGAGAGTTTAATGCAACTATGATTATCACAATATATCACAGTAGGATCTTGTTGTATTGAGCTACATTGATATTTTATTTCTTATTTTTTAATTAAATCTGGAGGAAAATCTCATGTAGGTGACAACAATAGGATTTGTTGCTACATTGAATCCATCAGTTTCTGATGAGGAGTTAATGCATCCTATATTTGTTGTGAGAGAATTTATGAGTTTGTTGCCATTTCCAGCTATAAAATGTAAGCCTGTAGAGGCAAGTGTGCATAAGGAGGAATGTGTAGTGAGGAAGGCTGAGCAGATGAGAAACTCTGCAATTGTATTTTCTCCAGTTGATTAATGAGATTGCCGATGCCCTGTTAGGTGGACGTAGCCCAGATTGGTTGGGTGAACCACGTTAAATCTGTTGTTCTTTATGTGTCTTTTCTGTTGTGTGTGTTCGTAGTTTAATGTTTCTGTTGTGCTAACTCCAACAATTAGTATCAGAGCGGTTGTTTGAGCTTCCTGTTTGCTGCGTAAATGCTGCCAAACGAACTCAGAACCACTGAGTGGCCATGAGGCCAGATTCGCTGAGCAGAGCAAGAGCCGTGAGCTGCAAAAACAACACCATTAGAAACCAATGTATCTGCAGCAACGCAACTTTTTTTTTGTGTTTGACCGCTGAGACCGTAAAGATTTGTTACGTAAAGTCGTGATCAACACGCTGTCAACGGTGGCAGCATTGAATCGTTGCACAAAATGGGCAGCGCGTGTTTTTTGGAAGTTGTATGGTGGCAACGCGTCGAATTTCAGAAATATAACACAGTTCATTTGCAGAAGCACGGTTTGAAAAGAAAAAAGTGAGTCTTATGCCGTTCTAATAAAATCATTTTGCATTCAATTATTAATGCAATGTTTGTTTTAAAAAAAAAAAACACAATACATAAATCGATTTGGGTGGGAATGTTTTAAAATCGATTTTCAATTTAAAAATCGATTTGTTGCTCATAACTTTTAAAATCGATTTATAACTCCATGGTGCTTTTATTTTAAAATATGGTAATTCCATATTTTATGAATAGTTTTTAAATGGAGTTCATAAAATGGCATTTTATTTAAAAGGTGTATTATATGCCATAAAATTGATTTGAAGGGTTTTTTAAATAAATCGATTTATTAGAAATGCCATTGTATTTATTTGGCATAATTATTTTTAGATTTAGTTAGTAGTATTTAAACCCTTCTCATGCATTTAGAGAAGGGTCCTGAAATTTGTCAAAAACTTGTCCTCAGAACATGCACTTTTGCACCCTCCGAGGAGGTTTTGATGAATGAATGGAACAGGATTTATTGATATCTGCGTTTAATATCTACTACTGATGTTGCAATTTTGTACTCTTAGTGGATGTTGGATTAAGAAGAGATAAGTCATTATTGCTTGAAGCTCATGAGTAGAACTAGTTATAAATGGTACTTTTATCTCTTAACTATTTCTGCCTTTGTGTTAAAGTGATATTCATGTTCAGTTGTTTATATATTGATGCGTGAATGTTTGAGTTATCATTTGGCACTTCTGTACGGTGATAGCTATTTATTTATGCTTAATATATGAGTAGCTTATTATGCGATATGTTTTTCACAATTGTTTCGTCTAACTTTTTATACGAAATGGTTTATCTCTATTGAATTCTTTTTTTATAACATTGAATGATCTTTATTACCAATTTTTATTTGAAATCATTTTAGATCGCATAACGGAAAGATTACATCCCGGGTTAGTGTAGAATTAGACATTTTTGTTTATTAGAATACAATTGCATGTTATTAGATTAGAGTTAGAATAAAAGCATTTCATTTAGGAACTTTTAGAAAGGAAATATCAATTCTCAACACACACACACATATATTGGGAAACTGGTCCCATTATCCCCAGTCGGACCCACTATACCAAACGGAAAAGGAGTTGTTAACCAAGGTCCGGACCGGGTGGGTATCCCCCTTGTTGTATACCTGATTTTCAGGGCTTCAACATATTTGGCGGTAGGAGGGCCCCGAACTATGAATGGCAAGTAAGTCAAAATCTAAATACCATTCTGAGAGTAAATCACCCTCACCATCTCCCCCGACTTCCCCATCGCACTTAGAATCTTTAAATCTAGAGCCAGAAGTCGAAAGAACAACAGCTGCTGCCACAAACCCTGACTTTTTAGAAGAATCTGTTATTGAACCTCCTGAAGTTGAATCTTTGATCCATAAACTTCAGCGATTTTCAATATCACCTCAAAGATCTGATAAATCTCAAGGCAGCGTGACCTCGCAATATAACTCTGCTTATCCTCTCACCAGATTACAGAGCGAAAAGTTTGGCATTCAACCAACCGAGTTACCTCTACCTACAAGGAAGAGAGCAAGGAAATCACCTAAAGGGTCTGATAGCGAGACTCTTTCATCATCATCATCCATCTCAACCTCTTCACTGCGAAGTCAACCATCCACCCCTCCACTTCAGAATATTGTCTATCAGTCCACTGGAACTTCCACATCTCCTTCTCAAACATATGGAATCATAATATCCTCATCTTCCCAACCGCAGGGATCATCTTCTGCGCTTTCCTCTGTTGGTAGTTCAGCGATGGCCCAATCTCCATGGAATAATCCAGGGGCAGTCTTAATGCCTGCGCCCTTGATTCAAATACCGACCCATCCTGAAAAATGGCTGCCTTAGTTTAATCCTGAAGCAGGCATGCTAGCGGAAGAACATATAAATAACTTTATGTTGTCCATAAATCTCAATGGAGTTACCAATGAAGACGTTGTTGTCGGAATTTTTCCCTATACTCTACAAGGAGCAGTCGGATCATGGTATTTCTCATTACCGTCTGGATCTATCACTAGTTGGGATATCTTCCAAGATCAATTTTTGACTAAGTTCGGTGATGACAGGTCTACAACGACACTGATCAATGACCTGTCTAACCTTAGGGCCGAGTTAAAAGAACCTATCAAAGATTTTAATTCACGTTTCAATAAACTGTTAAATAAAATTCCTACTGCTTCCAAGCCTAGCGAAGAAGTGCGAAGTGAATGGTACATCTCTACTTTACCATCAAACATAGCAATCTTCGTTGATAGGGCTAACAAAACAACTTTAGCTGACAATATGAAGGAAGCAATAGCAGTAGAGAAACGTATCATTGCTCTAGAAAAGAAAAATGCGATAGAAGAACGAAAATCCAAGAAGGTTACTTTTAAGGAAGACCCCAAGAAAAAACAATCGAAAGATCCATTCGATTTAGAAGGATTGCAGAAATTTTTGAAAACCATGTCCAACGAAATGGTTGACATTAAGAAACAAGTGGCAGAAACATCTTCTAGAAAGTCTTTCAAGCCTTATAGAAGAAACCCTTCAACTGATTCAAAGCCGCCAAATGCTATTACTAATGTTGAATCAGAAGAAGAAGAAGAGGAGATTGCTACTGAAGAAACTACTGATGAAGAAGAAGTTGTAGAAGTACAAGGTATGTGGGATTTCATCCTCCCAGATGAGGAAGATCAAGAAGCATCCCCGGTTAGCACTCAAAGTAGAAATCAACTTGATCCTCCTCAACCTACTCCTAAGCCAAAGAGCGCAAGCTCAATGACTAAGGATAAAGTTGCAGCCAAGAAAACGACATCCAAAGCAACTCAAACTAGCCCAGTCCAAACAGATTCATCAACTCCATCAAAAACACTGATTGTTTCGGATGAAATGGAGTATAATATCATAGAAGACATGAAGAAGACTAGGGCTAACATCACTTTTTATGAATTGAGCAAGTTAAAACACCAGCAAAAGGTACTTTTGAAAGAATTACATGTTGTACCAGAAAAACCTTTGCCCGCCCCTGTAATCTCTCAAGCTTCCCATGAAATGGGAAGACCTCCAACTAATGTGATTAGTAAAGTTGATCTAGAAAATATCGCTTTAATTGGAGGAAGGTCGAGATCTCATACTCCCCCATTTCTTCTTACTTATGAAGTTTTCAATAAAAATTTGCATAATTGCTTAGTGGATTCTAGAGCTTCATCTAATATTTTACCAAAATCAATATGTGCAAAGTTGAACATTCAACCGCAAAAATCTGTTGTGCGCATAGTTCAGCTAGATCGATCGCAAGTTGAAGTGATCGGCGAATTAAATCAGGTTACCATAAGGCTGTCATCTAATCCAAAGGTATGTCAAGTTATCGACATTTTAGTTGCAGATATTCCAGAATTTTATGGCTTAATTCTTAGCAGAGATTGGTCAGAAAAACTTCACGGATACTTTTCAACTGATTGGTCACACATGTGGCTCCCTTACAATGGTAAACCAAATCAGATAAAGGTTGAGTGAGAAAAACATCAGAAATACATAGTAACAGAACTGGAAGGAGAAAATGAACCGGTAGCATACAACAATAATATCATTGGCAACTACTCAGTTGATTCTTTCTTAGGAAATTTTAATGCTCATACTTCACCTTACTTAGAACATTCTGTTTTATCTCAAGTAGAAAATTTTTCTCAAACAGATAGTTCTAAATGTATTAATTTTATAGATGCTCCTGTAAATAAATCTTTATTTTGGAAGTTATTTTTTGACGGTTCTAAGTCTAATGAAGGAGCAGGAGTAGGATGCGTGTTAATCTGTCTAGAGGGAAACAAAGCTATGCTAACTTGTAGACCAATAATAATACAAAATACGAGGCTTTAGTCCAAGGATTATACAAAGAAATCGGATTAGACATCAAATATCTACAAGTTTTCGGAGATTCTGAAATTGTAATCAGACAGGTACGCAATACTATACATTGTTTATCAGGTCATTTAAAGCATTATCAATCTTTAGTTCAAGATCTGACTGAACACTTTATAGCATTTAATATTTCATCAATCCCCAGACTCCAGAATGCTAGTGTAGAACTCCTAGCCAATGTAGCTTCCAAGCTCATTCCTTCAGAAGACTATAGCCCTGATCGATTTTCAATCGAATTAATCTTTAGACCCTCGATTCCTGATAACATTACCAATTGGAGGATTTTCAATGATGATCCTAATATTGTAAGCTTCCTCACATCTGAAGGATCTTACACCAATCAGATAATTGATGAGGACCAACATGATAGACAATTGCAACAAGATAGCACTAATAATGCTATGCCAAAGTCAGTAGTCAAGTTAGAAGACCTTTATGATTTGAAAGATCGATTCAAAATATCTACCAATTCAAAACTGCAAAGTTCAACTTTGAACTATGAATTAGTAAATCTAGGAACTGATACCAAACCACAGAATATCAACCTAGGCCTTGGCCTAGCTCCTGAAGAAAAAATAGCGTATGTTCGTCTCTTGAAACAATACAAAAGTGTCTTTGCTTGGAACTACGATGAACTCAAAACTTATGACACTTCTATCATCCAACATACTATCCCAATGATAAATGATGAAAAACCTGTCCAACAAAAGCTGAGAAAGATCCATCCCAATCTAGAAAACCAGATCAAATTTGAACTCAATAAGTTATTGAAAGCCAAGATTATTTTTCCCGTTCGACATTCTAAATGGGTTTCCAATATGGTTCCCATTAGAAAGAAGAACGGAGACATTAGAATTTGCATTGACTTTCGAAATCTTAACAAAGCCTGCCAAAAAGATAATTTTCCTTTGCCTCCCATGGAGCAAATACTACAGGCAGTCGCAGGATCAGAATTAATGTCTTTCTTAGATGGTTTCTCTAGTTACAACCAAGTGTTGGTCCATCCTGATGATCAATTGAAAACCACATTCAGAACCAAATGGGGCACTTACGCATATCAAAAGATGCCTTTTGGTCTGATCAACGCTGGTGCCACATTTCAGAGAGCCATGGACATCGCATTCAAGGGATTAGTTAACAAATCAGTGGTAATTTACTTGGATGATATAACTGTATATTCCAAGAAACGAGGCAATCATCTTAGAGATTTAAAACAGATCTTCCAACGTTGTCAAAGGTATGGAATTTCACTTAACCCGAAAAAATCCTTTTTTGCATTAAGTGAAGGAAAAATTCTTGGATTCATAGTGTCAAAATCTGGAATTCATATTGATCCTGACAGAATCAAGGAGATTTCCGAAATACCCCTACCTCACAACAAGAAAGCTATGCAATATTTCCTTGGCCAGATTAATTTTGTAAAGAGATTTGTGCCATATTTTTCAAGAATTGTATCTCCTTTACAAGCAATGATTAAAAAGAACTCAAACTTCAAATGGGGCCAAGACGAATATGAGGCATTCAATCTGATCAAACAAGCAATTGTTAACGCTCCATCTTTAGCAACTCCAAATTTTTCCGATCCTTTTATTTTATATACATTTTCCTCTGATAGATCATATGTTGCGATACTCACTCAAGCAAATCAAGACAAGGCAGAAGCCCCAATTGCTTTTTTCAGTTCAAATTTACAGGGGGCTGAGTTAAATTATTCAGATGTAGAGAAACAAGCTTATGCTATTTTCAAAGCAATTAAATATTTTAGACCCTTTCTACTTAAAACCCATACAAAAATCATAGTACCATTTCCAGCGGTAAGAAATCTCTTAGTACAGAAAGATGTGGGTGAGAAAAGAGCCAATTGGGTTACTGCCTTACAAGAATATGACGTAGAAATCAAACCAGCAAGTATTGTAAAAGGTCAAGGCTTTTGCAAAATGCTAGCTGGAGCATCGCTTATTTCCGAAATACCATCTGCAGAGATACAAATGTATGAGGTAAGCCTAAACGATGTTGAATCATTATACGCTGATATCATATTTTATCTAAAGAATGGATATGCTCCTCCAAATCTCGATTACACCAAGAAAAGAGCTCTAAGGTTGAAGGCTAAACAATATCAGCTCGTGAATGATGTTCTTTTTAGAATGAATTATGATTCTGTTCTCCTTAGATGTCTTGAGAAATCTGAAGCTGAAAAATTCTTGCAGGAACTCCACGATGGGCCAGCAGGCGGACATTATGCTGGAGACGCTACTGCACATAAAATCCTCCGCGCAGGCTATTACTGGCCCACATTATTCAAAGACTCACATAGCTACGTAAGGAAATGTCAAGTTTGTCAAACTGCTGCTGGGAGACAAAAGAAACCATCATTGCCGCTGCAACCAGTCAACATTGAGCAGCCTTTTGATCAATGGGGATTGGACATAATAGGTGAGATCGTTCCTCACTCTTCTAAACAACATAGGTATATCCTTACAACAACTGATTATTTTACTAAATGGGTAGAAGCAGTTCCTCTCAAGACGGCTAATGCCGAGCATATCATCGAGTTCATAGATCAGTTCATAATCACCAGGTTTGGTTTACCTTCTACTTTAATGTTTGATAATGCATCGTATTTTTCTGGTAATGCTATGACTGAATTTTCACTCAAAAGGGGTTTCAAACTTAAATACTCTGCCAATTATTACCCACAGGGGAATGGGTTAGCTGAATCTACAAATAAAAACTTAATCAGAATCATTAAGCGAACCATTGATCAAAATCACAAAAATTGGCATAAGTCTTTAATATATGCTTTATGGGCAGATCGAATAATGCAGAAAGCCTCCATTGGCACTTCTCCCTTTAATTTAGTTTATGGGAAAGAAGTGGTTCTTCCAACTCATCTAGCAATTCCCTCTTTGGCCTTAGTTCAATATATTGATGAAGCACCAACTTCTTCCTTACAACTAAGGCAGCTGGAAATAATTAAGCTAGAAGAGCAATGAGAACAAGCCAAAATAACTCATGCTCATCACCAAGCATTAGTAAAAGCTTCTTTTGATTCAAACATGATATCTAGAAAGGACTTTCAGATGGGAGATCTAGTTTTAAAATGGGACAAGGCTCATGAGGAAAAAGGGAAACATACGAAATTTCAACGAATGTGGCTTGGCCCTTTCCAAATCGCAGAAGTCATAGGTCCATCTACTTTTATGTTACAAGATTTAACAGGAAAAAGAGAGTCTTTACCTGTTAACGGACAGATCCTCAAAAAATATTTTCCATAGGAGATCATTCTTCTATTTTGTAGATTAGTTTTCTTTATTTTCATAATAAAACCAGTTGTAAATGGTTACATTTGGAATTCACGAAAAAGATACAAATTCTCTTTTAGATTTTTTTTTTCACTTGTATAAATAGAATTCTTCTAGAAAATTGATCATTATTATTGAAAGATATAGTTAAAGGCTCTAAGCCTAGAAATGATACTAGTTTCAACCTTGTAAATTTTGATAAAAAGCGACCTTCAATAGGAAATTGTTTTATATCAGTCCAATAAAAGGTATCAATAACAAAATGAAGATTCTCTGTAGAAAAGCTCTTTCCAAAAAACTCTACCATTGTCGTCCAGAGCTATCTTAAGGAAACAATGACTTCCTCCCCACCTAGGAAATTACAACGTTCAGGGAATAATCCAATGATACACTTTTAACTTAAAGAGTAAGAGGTCTCATCACGAGCCGACTTATCATGATCATAGATATTATAGCTTGCTGACTTTGCCAATACTGCATACCACAACAAGGCAATGACTCAAGATTGTTGCAATCAAAAGACAAGGGGTCTCATCACGAGCCAGCTTGTTCAGCAAAGTTATAAATCAAGTGAATGGCACTGTCATAAATTGGCTACCAAACCAAGACATTGTTCTTTAAGGGTAAAAAGAAAATGAAAGTGATAAGTGTGGATATGGATTTCTCTTTTAAAATTGTATATTTCTCTAAGTAGGATACAGGATCATTTCTGGGTAACAGGTAACCCTGTCGAGGCTATAAACGCCTGCTGGCAGCAGAGGCTCTACCTACGACAAATGACCATATTTAAAACAGATTTACAGAGAAGCCTTTGTTTTTATCTTTATAAACCAAGTAGCGACTGATGTAGATACAAGGACTAGCTTGAGGAAGTAAACAATCAAAGTTAAATATAGAAGAAACGAAATATCATTGACACATAAAAGCATGATGTACTTTGTCTTTCTATAATAAAGTTTGATTTTCTGAAAAATTTTATGTTTTGGAAGTTTAGAAAATTCAAAAGAAAAGCAGAGATAACTGGTTCTTCCAAGTGAATCGCCAATTGTTGTGGCCAGCAACAACCCCCCTTCTTATTTAGTATTTTCACTACTACTAAATAAGTGGGGATCCTTAGTCAAAAAATTTAAAAAATCGATTAGTGCTTGTATTTCCTTTTTCAATAAAACTTACTATCATAAACTTAGGAGAATACCCCTTGAAAAATCCAAAAAGGCTTAAGTTTTATGATAAGGTAGGATAAAATCATTCCTTAAGAAATATCGCATCGCAAAAAGGTAATGGATACCTCCTTACAAGCGGAATTCTAAGATTGCGAGATCGCGATGCGAAACTACGCACTAAAAACATTCATCGCATTGCATGCCTCAAATATCACTTACGCTGAAAAACCTTAAACTATCGATATGCGATGGCACATATCGCAAATCGCATTTCACAGAAAACACATTAACGGATGATTTTCATATGCTATGCTCCAGTGATTCTGAGATATTGTGAAGAAAATTGCAGATCGCCTTATCGCAGATCTTTAGGGCTCGTTGTACGAAAAAGCTTTTTCCATAAACCGAGACCTGGTTATGCGCTTTAATGTTAATCAATGAGTTAGTTGCCAATCATTAATGAAATATGGTTTTGTTTTGATCGAAGAGCCATTTCACGTAAGGTGGTATATTTTATATGTCTTCATCATTTAAAGCTTTCCTGTCACCTTTTTCTTGTCATTATTCTCACCTCATTTGTAAACTGCAGGAACGAAGATCAGAAAACTACAAAGCAGTATTCAGGATATTATGGGAAAGAAAGGCAAAGCTCCGAGTTCTGAAGACAAAGAAATGATGCCCTTGTATACAGACACCGCCTGTAATAAATATATTGGTATTACTACTTGGGAAGGCATGTACAGTCTACTTGAGGAAGAGAATCCCAAAATCATGGAGGTTACAGCTACTGAAGGCTCACATGGCTCTTCTGAGGCGACTATTACAGAGCTAGCTTGCTCGTTTTTTCATCGGATAGCGGCGAGGCCAAAAACTCTTCCATACACGGACATGGTTAAATGGGTACTGGACAACGCTGACATCACAAACAATTTAAGACTCTGGGTCAAGGACTCATTGGCTCATTCACTCCACAAGATTTGAGACTCATGTATCATTTACCAGAGTCACAGGCGACTTATAACAAACAATTTATGGAGAAGTTTGCTAAAGAAAATGAAGACCTGGCAGAATGCACCAAGATTTGGTCAAGAAGGGACAAATCACTAAAAAAGGATAAACATGAAAGGTACACTTTAAGAGGTTCTAAATTCGGCCCAAATGTGATTTCCTCCAGCAAAATTTCAAAATTTCAAGATATACAGGGAAAGGAGGTTAGCTAATATCCCTTTGGATAAATTACACTTGGAACCCATAAGGGAACCGACTCCTAGTATTAGTCTCAGTGGAAGTTCATGCACAGACAGATCTAAATCTAAGTCTGGGAGAGAAACGTCAGAACACTCTAAGAGGTCTGAAAGTGACCATGATAAAAGTGAAGGGTCAGTAAGGGATACTGCCTAGTCAAAGGAGCTCCCACAACAACAGGTTTTGACCTCTCCACAGCTAGATCCTCCCCCTCTCATTGTCCAACCACCATCAGTCAGAACCGAGCTAGATAAAGAATGGGAGACATTCAATGATTTAATCAATATTGAAGGACAAAGCACAAAGACACTTGTGAGTGATGTACGGGCAACAAATGATATAGTCACAGGAACAATTAGCAATGTCTCAAAAATGGAACATATTCCCATTACCCCATCCTTTGAACTTATGCTCAAAAAAGAGGAAATTCCTCCTCTTTATATATTTTATAGTCCACAACACAAGTCAGTAGTGAGAAGACAAAGAAAGAAAAGGAAATTGGAAAATGTGCTCTCTCATAATGCAGAGAAATTAGACATCCTATGGTAAGATCCTACCACCGATCCCACTGAAAATCTCACCAAATTATCTCAGATCGCAGGAGCATATGCCTCTGCGACCATTGATAAAGCATATGAGGTACAACAACTACTGAAAGAGAAAGAAGATCAAATATAGGTCTTGCAGCAATAGCTGCAACAAGCCAACGCCAACCACGAAGCACAGAAACAACTTGAAAGATTACAACAGGATTTCCAACAAATGCAGATAGGGTACTAGAACAGTTTGGCTGATAGAGAAAAATAGTTACAGGTTATGCAAGAGATGCACAAGGATGATGCTAAGCTTACAGAATTCATCACAAAATCCATTTCCTTAAATGATCAACTACTACAGCAACAGGAAGCATTGTGCCAAAGAATATCACAGTGGAACTCTTATTGTGAAATAAGCGATAAAATCACTAATCAAGTCATAGACTTACGACATGATTACGATTTAATTGATAAAAGAGTTACCGAATATTTGGCTAGGAAAGAAACAGAGGAGGGGAAAAGAACAGGTGCACCAATAATCAATGACAATCACAAAGAAATGCTCTTTAACAAGTGGGATGCACAAATCAGGAAAGCAGAGCAAGTAGCAGAAAAAGCAGCCACATCAGTAAATAGTGTTATTGACTGCATAAATGAAAATTTGCACAAGGAAAATCTGATCTTAGAAACCACTCCAGGGTATCTACCGAAAGCACAACAATTGCAGACAAGCTGGAGACAGAAGGTTCAAGAAAAGGCAGAATCAATAAAAATATTAACTAAGTTGAATTGGGATTCTTACTAGGCGTATTTGGTAAAAACACATAGCTAGTGCATGACTCTCAAATGTATCATCAATTCTGCCAAGAAGATGGCGCCAACTCTTGCCGATTCTGTTTTCACAGGACAGTTAAAGTCGGAAGTCAGCCAGCCAACTCTTCTCAAACAAATGCTGAACGCTTGTGATTTCAAAGAACAGATACACAAATAGTTAGTTGTTAGTTTTAATTTTAGATTCAGTGTTAGTATTAATTTTGCTTTATTTTTTCCTGAAATGAGGACGGTCATTTAAACCATATCCTACATTTTTGTAATAAATTATTTTTAGATTTAGTTAGTAGTATTTAAACCCTTCTCATGCATTTAGAGAAGGGTCCTGAAATTTGTCAAAAACTTGTCCTCAGAACATGCACTTTTTCACCCTCCGAGGAGGTTTTGATGAATGAATGGAACAAGATTTATTGATATCTTCGTTTAATATCTACTACTGATGTTGCACTTTTGTACTCTTAGTGGATGTTGGATTAAGAATAGATAAGTCATTATTGCTTGAAGCTCATGAGTAGAACTAGTTATAAATGGTACTTTTATCTCTTAACTATTTCTGCCTTTGTGTTAAAGTGATATTCATGTTCAGTTGTTTATATATTGATGCGTGAATGCTTGAGTTATCATTTGGAACTTCTGTACGGTGATAGCTATTTATTTATGCTTAATATATGAGTAGCTTATTATGCGATATGTTTTTCACAACTGTTTCGTCTAACTTTTTATATGAAGTGGTTTATCTCCATTGAATTCTTTTCTCATAACAGTTGATCCTGGGTTAGTATAGAATTAGATATTTATGTTTATTAGAATACAATTGCATGTTATTAGATTAGAGTTAGAATAAAAGCATTTCACTTAGGAACTTTTAGAAAGGAAATATCATTTCTCAACACACACACACACATATTGGGAAACTGGTCCCATATCGCGAGTCAGACCCACTATACCAAACAGAAAAGGAGCTGCTAACCAAGGTCCGAACCGGGTGGGTATCCCCCTTGTTGTAGACCCGATTTTCGGGGCTTCAACAGAACTTAAGAAGAAAGCGCAAGATGGTAACCAAGACAAGACAAGGAAGGAAGTTGACTTTGTTAAGCTTCAAGTACAAGAAAGAGATGAGGAGCTCGCCAAAATTAAAGAGGAATTTCATCTAAACAAAAGAAAGCATCATGAAGAAGTCATATCTATGACAAATCAATTGGATAAGGCAAAGAAAAGGGAAGAAACTTTGTCAAGCCACCTTGAACAAAGACTTAAGAGTTTGAACAATCTAGAAGCAGAGATTGGTCAATACAAGGAAGAGGTCTCTTCTCTTAGATCTCAACTAGAAGAATCAAGGAAACAAGTGCAAGGAGCCGAGAAGGTGATGGAAACTTTGGCATTCATAGAAGGACAAGTTAATGAAGCAGAAAAGGAGAGAAACACCATGATATGCCAACTAGAAGAAAAGGATGAAGAAATCTTGAAACTAAAATCAGACATCAATCTTCTCAAGGCTGAAACATGTGAAGCTACAAGAATAAAAGAAGAAATGGAGAGCAGTCTAGCAAAGGAGAATGAAGAAGTCTTCATAATGAAATCAAATGTCATCTCCCTTAAAATCAAAGCACATGAAGCAACAAGAATGATGGAAGAAATGAAGAAGCAACTAGTTATGAAAGATGAAGATTGTGAAAAGTTGAAAGGAGAAATTGTCTTTCTTAAAAAGGAAGTTGACTTGCTGAATAAGAACTTGAAAAGCTCTCAAACCCTAGATGACATCCTAAGTCATCAAAGGTCTCCCCTTGATAAATCAGGTCTTGGCTATGTAGGTGAATCCTCAAGCAAGAATGATAATGCTTCAAACAACAAAGATGTGAGGAACCTAGAAAGAAATGTTGATGCTCCCAGTTCCAGCAAAGGCAAGGAGAAGAATCAAGACAACAACGGAAGAAATTCTACTCCAAGGAGAATTGTAGATGGTGTCAAGAAAACAAAAGGCAATGAATATCATCAAAGAATCCCAACGCAAAAAGACTTCAGAAGTACATCAAGGAAAACTCCATCTTCGAGGTACCAAAGTATATTTCTTGGTTATTGCTATTCTTGTACAAATTTTGGGCACATGGCAAAAGACTGTAGGGCATACCACAAGGACAAATATAATGGTCCCTGTCAGTTTCCTAGAAGAAACTTTGCAAGAAGAAGTCATGATCTCTCATTCATGAATAAGATAGAGTGTTTCAATTGCCATAACATTGGACATATGGCACGTGATTGTAACTTGACTTGGGTTCCTAAAGAAGCTAAAATCATGACAACCGACCCAGAGAAGAAAGTTACACAAGTATGGAGAAGGAAGCAAGTTGAATCCGGAAGTCCCTTGAACACTTTGGCCAACAACACATGTTGTTGACTTGATAAAGTCATCATTGATATTCCAGGTATTTGATGACGAGACTCTACCTAAAAAGAGACCACGCATACAGTTAGGGGGAGTTTTGTGATTCTTGAGCTTTCTTGCAGAAGTTATCTGTGAATGGGCCCTATGAAATATTTGATGAGTCACCCATGGACATTCATCCTTTGATAGATCATCTCTCACGAGCAGCTCCATTGAAGAACATGTTTCCAATATTGACTTCTTCCACCCGATCACAAGGCAGCAATATTTCTTGAAGCTAGAGGAGGATATGCAGGCAGGAGGAGTTGGTTCATCACATGAAGAAATGCAAACATGTCATTGACCACATTTCTAGAAAGAAAGAGCAACATGATAGGGGGAGTATCGTACCTATGAAGAACTACTATTCATGAAGAAAAGAAGCAGCTTGTCAAGGGGAGTACTCGGGCACCCCATTTGCCATTGATGTCAAAGGGGGAGAGAATGTTGAAAGGGCAAGAATATTTCTATCAATGACAAAGGGGGAGATTGTTAATCTAGGTTGTCATTGATGTCAATAGTTGATGTCAGTGACTGGGATAGCAAATATTCTTGAAGATGCCAGAGGATGATTACAATGGAAGACTACCATATCACTACACTTGATGAAGGACTAGAAGACATACACATGATTACATGTCCTACCTCCGATAATTTGATGATGACATGACAAATCTCCATTGATGTGAAGCTTGATGTCCTAATGATGAAGACTACATAATGATGCTCTATTTTGATTGATGAAATATCCTCGTGCCACAACTCACCATCATCCCTACTACCACCTTTTCCGCCCTTGCTCACTATTGCCGCCAGCCCATCTACTTGTGGCACTGATAAAGGTTCTTAACCCGAACCCCTATCCTCTGGGTCTCATCAGTTGCCTTACTACGCAGGAAAGCCTTTCCCTCGCTAAAGACAACATCATATCCCTTGTCTTCTAACATCGCCACAGAGATAAGATTCTTCTTCAATCCTGGAACATGCATCACTTCCTTCAATACGAAGGGTTTACCAAACTCCCTCTCAAAGGAAATGGTACCGATATCGGTCGCACTGTATCTACCATCATCGCCCATCTCGATGTGCACTCCAAGATCTTTCTCATCCATATCAGTAAACAAATCTCGATCTCCTGTCATGTGAAAAGACGCACCACTATCCAGAAACCACACTGAACCCATCACACTTGAGTCCAAGCATGCGATCAGTGAAAAATCCAGCTCGAACTGCGAGGCTAAGGCCTCTCCAGCTGCAGATCCAGCAGCCTGCTTATTTTTCTTCTTCTGCGGACAATTTGTGGCATAATGTCCGTGTTGGTGACAGTGAAAGCACTTCACCTTGGACATGTCCTGCTTCTTGCCTTTCGCACCGGAATGAGAAGCTTTCTTGCTCTTCCCCTTCTTTGCTTTGGTAGCCAAAGCGCAATTCTCTTCATCATATTTCTTTGATGAAGATCCATCCCTGGTACTCCACCTTATCTCCTCTTGCACAAGATCCGACCAAAGTCGCTCCCATCCTGGCAATTTCTCCCGACCATTGACAGAGTCCTGATAGGAGTGCCAACTCTTTGGAAGCCCAAGGAGAGCCAAGCTCACTAAGTCCTCATCATCAACAGTCACCCCCACACTTCCCAGCTCATCCCTGCATTGGACGAACTTCGTGAGGTACTTGGGCATACTGTCGCCTTTCTCCATCTTTATGTTTCTGAGTTTATCCTTGAGCGCCAACTTCCTCTGGTCGCTCTTGCTTTGGAATAAATCTGTCAAGGCTTTCCACATCAAGAATGGAGAAGCCTTACCATGAAGGCTGGACACTATGTGATTATTCACACCCTCCAACAGAATCCTTCGACACTTTTTTGTCTTCTTTTTCCATGCTTCAAGTATGGCAGCATCAGTAGAAGTAGGCTTTGGGACTTCAGCATCTATGAACTCCTTCAACCCATTGTCATCTAGCACCGCCTCCATCTTGTCCTTCCATGCAATATAATTCGAGCTGCCCTCAAGGGCATACTCCAATCGCAATCCATTGAAAGACATCTCAACTTTGACACCAAGAAAACACTGCTGCAAATTTGAATTCCACCAGCACAAAACTCAACCACTTCAATGTTTTGCAATTGCTCCAATGATCAATATCGCTCTGATACCATGTAGAAATTTGAATAACTGATATATTATTCACCAAGATTCTCCTGATCACACACTATTTTAGCTTCATGTATAATACAGAATCTCTTCTACCATTGATCATCACATGCAGAAATAAAATCAATTGCATGCATACATTAAAACCACAAACAATCACACATATGAACACAGTATTTAATGGGAAAGCTTAAAGCTGAAAACCCCAACTATCTGTATATTATATTTCATGGAGATCATGTAACAATCATAGTACAAAATCTCCTCACAAGCTCTCATGCACAACCTCAATTGCTACACACTATCAAGCTAGATCTAGCAAAACACATGCTCCAATATTTTGCCACTTGATAGCTAGCCTCTATTGCGTAATTAATGCTATGGGATGGCTTCATTAAATAGATAAACCACCTGGCTTGAACTGCGCAATCCTCATGGGCTACTCCACCTATCTGTGTGTTGCAAATAGCAACAGTATAGTCACAACTGATAGTTAACCTGCTCTTTCACCTATTTCTGCACTGGTCTCCACTGAAACTATCCATGCACTGAAGTTAAATGATGCATTCTTTAGTTGATTAATGAGTTTATAATTAGTGAATTAATTAATAATTAATTCACACCACTCTCACTAATTGTATCAATTAGTTAAACTAAATACAAATAGCTCAACTATGTTTAGATTATTTAAACTGAATACAACTCCACTAACTTCCTCAATCAACTCCACCAAACTCTGTCACATGAGTTCTAACTGAAGTATCCATGCAATAGCTCCACTTAACCCTTAGGAATAGCGTAATTCCTTCTATCAGCTCCTGTGCCACATCTGTGCACTTAACTGAAGTGCTCCAAGAGATTAAGATAATGTTTATAGTCCAAATATTATTAAGAGCTAATAATATTCGACATATCTATTTTTAGACTGGCAATCTAAAAATAGATTCTACCCAATATGTCTAAAAATAGAAGTCCATCTATTTTTCCAACATGACCAACCATCCACAAATAGCCTCGCACCAAAATAGCCTCGGCCCACTTAGTGAAGGCGACTCCTTTCCACTAAGCTCATCGTCTTGTTGCAATCTCAACATAGACACATTAACCCGTGGTGGGTGGATACCACTTTGTCAAAAAATTGCATTCTACAAATATAATCTCGTACTCTAGATAAAATTGAAGGCAGAAATCTACACCTCGGATCAAATCGGTATAGTCCTACAAAGAAACTCCGTGGACCTGGGCAATCTTTCAGCTTTGAAAGCTATTCTTTGAAGAATTTTGTAGCAGCACTTGGAGCATTATTAAAACACTTGAACACTAAAGCAAGATAATTGAGGATCCTTTGTTGAAGCATTATTTAAATATAATTTAGGCATTATTGAAGAAATATAAAGACACTTATAGAAGCTGATCTTGGAAGTGTTGGGAAATGACAAGAGGGGGGTGAATCAGTATTTAGGACTTACTCAACTCTTTTTACTTTTCTTACTTCAAAACCCATACGCTACTTTTCTAAAGCCAACTAGCGTATACACGCGGATATCCTTTATAAAACTCGCGTATACACAGAGATCTAATTATGACATTAATTCTTTACTTAGATATATGCAACATTCATTCTTCTGATGATTAGATAACAGTAAGCATATGTAGTAATAACAAAATAAACCATCACACATAAGCATCACACAAGAACACCAGGATTTTAGGTGGAAACCCAATTCGGGAGAAAACCACCGCTGCCGTTGTCTCAGCCTTCAATATTTTATTATAGAGAAAACATCTTACAACATATGTGCTGGTGCAGCCTCCTACCAGCACACAGGAACCCACCTACGCTCATTTACCAGCCTCTCCTGGAAGGGAGCTACGACCCCCTGCTCTCGTTTACCAGCCTCTCCTGGAAGGGAGCTACGACCCCCTGATCTCGTTTACCAGCCTCACCTGGAAGGGAGCTACGACCCCCTAACTGAAGGCTTCAACCCTCAGCACCAACATGGACCACGTTTCATCAATTTTCACACTGGATCCAACCAACTTCAATAGAGCACAACTTGCAGGCCTCGTTTCATCATATTTTCAGACTGGACCCACTCCACACATTTAAGTTCAATCATACAACCAAACTGATACAGACAACTCAGAACTGTAGAATACAGATAGCAGTAACACAGCAGAACAGATCAGACATTTCATACCCCATGCTTCAGCAAACCCTAGTTTGCATACGCACTTTTATTTCACTTATCCCGCGTATATACGGGTCTTCTACCATACAAACCCGCGTATACTTCTGTACATATTACAGAGCTAATTTCACTGCGCATACGCGCTTTCTCTTCAGCGAAGCCGCGTATATATGCGCTTCTTCTGCGGAAAACTAGCGTATGGTTCTTCAGACATTTAGGTCATTGCAATTCTTCAGAACAGACACATCACACAGATTTTACCCTTTACGTCAGACAGATGTTCGCCTCCTCTCAGATCTAATCATTCCATAAACGGATGTAGCAAATACAAATACATTTTAGATCTAGATTCCCTTCTTCATCATTTTCTTCATAGGTGCTTCATGCATTCAGATCTATCATTCAACTGTAACCCTTTCCATTCAGATATACTTCAGAGAGAAGTATTCATTCAAGCTCAGACATCTTGCCCCCACACTCATGATTTGCACAATGAATTTCTTCTCCTTATATAGGTTTACCCTTTTTCAATACCATGAGCCAAAACCACATTACTTCCGATGGTATTCCTGGACGGGGTCATTTAGACGAATCATTACCCAATACAATGGGTCAATACCATGGTGGTTACCCCTGGTTTTGCACTTTATGAGCGCTTTTTCCCATACGCGACTTGGCACGTTATTACCCGCGTGCATACGCGACTTATCCTAGACAAAGCCGCGTATTCCTTGAGACATACTCTTTGCATCATAGATCTAGCACATATTGAATTCCTTTCTTCATTACCTTCTGTACTCTCTGTAGATACATCATATTTACATCATTTAACAAGTTCATCAAGTAGGTTTCCATCATCTTCATCAAGTGGGTTGCCATTCAAGGACAACACTCTATCAAGTGGGTTGCCATCAAGGACAACACTCTACATCATATTGCCAACAATCTCCCCCTTTGGACTTGATGGCAACCACGATGGTGTTTGATCACTACAACAGATAGATAAAATAAGACACAATGACACCATGTCACTCTCCTCATTCTTTGACACCATTCTTTTCCTTTATTCAAACACCATATCACTCTCCCCCTTTGACATCAAGGGAAAAGGGCAGATCAAAACCAGCACAAGGTTTTTCTCCTCATGTAGAAGGAAGCGTTCTGCAAATCTGATGTACACTGAAGTGACCAAGCTCCCCCTGAGCTCATGCTGAATCTTCAATCATATATTTTTTTTTTAATGAAGTACATGAATCTATGACCTTCCTATCACCAAAGACTCATACTTACATCAAATATCCAACCAAGTGGATTTACATAGGAGACTCAAGTACCCAACCAAGTGGGTTTACATATTTTGACTCAACTACCCAACAAAGTGGGTTTACAAAATGAACAAGTCCTTACATGACTGAATATTACAATTTTACACCATAGGTCTCAACATGACCTTTTCATCAAATTACAAATATGACTTGTCATGACCAATACCAGAAATACCTCAAGAGAGATCATATATCAGAACCATCATAATGCCAACAATGCATTATACTCAGCAAGGCTAGGGCTCCCCCTGAAAATGTGCATCCAAACATCCTTTCCATATGACCAAGGCTCCTCCTTAGCTTGTGCAACCATTTCATTAGCATGAGTATAACCAGAATAATGCTAACAGTACAATCATTAGCAGTCAAACTGATGCTCCCCCTGAACTTCTGCTCCTGATCTTCAGTTGTCATCCCAATTCTCTTATCATTAGTGCATACGCGACTGTGTCTGCTGGAACTCGCGTGTATACGCGACTTTTGTTCATCGAACCCGCGTATGGAAAGTGAAGCATAGAAATTTTCACATTCCTTCATCTCCCCCTGAATTTGTCCTTCCTGTACCTGTCTTCTTCATATCAAATGCTCTGTCAGAAATACATATAACCAGAATAACCAAACAGTACTGAAAAATGCTGACCCTCAACCAAAAAAATGTCAGCAATTATCCATACGCGGATGTATGTTAATATACTCGCGTATATACGCGACTGTGTTTCATCAAACCGCGTATTCAATTTAATCTTTTGAATTTAAGCAGATTTTTTCTTTTGACTGGCAGAGACTACTCCCAGTTTCTGTCTTAGATACTCGAACGCTTCCCTGGGCAGAGGTTTGGTAAAGATATCAGCAACTTGTTCCTTGGAAGGAACATACTCCAACTTCACCTTTTGTTCAAGAACTTGTTCACGTAAGAAGTGATACTTGATGGGAATGTGCTTGGTCTTCGAATGCATAACAGGATTCTTTGAGATACTGATGGCACTTGTATTATCACACTTAATGGGGATAGGAGGTGTACATTTGATTTGAAAATCTTGTAAGGTTTGCATCATCCAAAGGAGTTGAGTGCAACAAGATGCGGCAGCCACATATTCTGCTTCTGCCGTAGATAAGGCAATAGAATTTTGCTTCTTGCTGAACCAAGATACTAACCGGGGTCCCATATAGAATGCACCACCACTAGTGCTTTTCCGATCATCAACACTTCCAGCCCAATCTGCATCGGTGTAAGCATGAAGAGTAAGATCAGCATTCTTTGGATACCATAGACCAAAGTCTTGAGTTCCTTGTAGATATTTGAAAATTCTTTTCACAGCCTGAAGG